>MU382711.1:0-123023 GCA_022495115.1 Xylaria castorea | reverse complement strand
GCTTTTATACTTTTTATTATTATATAACTTTTTTAAATAGTTAATATTATATTATTTATTTATAAAATATGCTTTATTTATATAAAACTAGCTTGTTTTTTAGTTTATAAAAATTTATAATATTATTTTTAAGTTTAAAAATAAAGCTTTATATATAAGTTTTATGTTTATAAAAGCAGTTTTTAATTAAAATACTTTAAAACATACTTATATAATAGTTATATAAAAAAATATTTTGCTTTTATAGCTAAATTTTAATATATATTAAATAAGTTAAAGCTTATTAAAAAGCTTTTTTAATATTTTTAACATTAGCTTATTAAAATTGTTTTATTTTATTTATATAAAACTTATAGTTGTTTAATTAACAAAATATTATTTATAGTTTACTTTTATATTAAAATATATGTTTAATATTATATATATTTTATTTTATTTTTATATAAGTTTAATATAATTAATATAATACTATTTAGCTTAACTTTTTAATATAGTTAAAAATATTATATAGTATTATTTTTTTATAATTTTAAGTTAATAATAAGTTAAAATAAAAATATAAGCTTTATTATATAATATATTATACAACTTTTTGTTATAGTTTTAATTTAATTGTTATACTTTATTAAAAATATTAAATAAATTTAAGTTAAAGTTGTTGTTTTATATAATATATATAAAAAATAGCTAATAAATAAAATTTTTATATAATAATAAAATAAAAATTTAATATATTTTTATATAAAAATCTTTTATAATATTTTTAGTTAAAACTTTTGTTTTAAAAATATTAAAGCGTACATTTAATATAGTTTATTTATATAAAAAAAGTATAAAAGTTAAAACGTTATATATAAAAAAAACAAAGTTTAAAACATTTAAAATGTTTTATTATATAAAAAACAATATAAATTATTTAATTAAAAAAATAGCAAAGTTTATACTATTGTTAAAACTTGTTATATATATTAATCTTTTATTATATAAACGTTTTTATAGTTATATAATTTTATTACGTTTAATTATAACAATAAGCTTTTTTTTTAATAAACAAACAATATATAAAAACTAATATATTATTTATTTTTAAAAGTTAACTTTATAAAACTATTTAATTTATTGTTTTTTAATGTTTATTTATATATATTTATATAAATATTGCTTAAAATATATAATTATTTTTTTAAAATTAAATAGTTTTATAAAATTAATAAAAATATTTTAATATTTTTTATTAGTTTTTTTTTTTTAATTTTTAGCAAATATATTTATATTAATGCTTATTTTTTTATATATAAAAATAAAGTTTTTTATATTTAATAATAATATTATTGTTATAATTGTTAAAAAATATAAATATAACTTATTGTTTTTTTTAATTAATTATATAAATATAAATTAAGTTAATATAGTTAACAATTAAACAAATATATTTTAGTTTTATATTATATAAATTAAATTAATATAGTTAACAATTAAACAAATATATTTTAGTTTTAAATTGTATAAAAAATTAATATTAATACGTTTATTTTAATTTATATTAAAATTTACTAAATTCTTTTCTTTTATATAAACCGTTCTAAAAAATAGCATAAAAACTATTTTTTTAACAATAAGCTTTTGTTTTTTTATTTTGCTAATTTATAATTGTTAATATAACTATTAATTAATATTAATAGCTTTTGCTTTTATATATATATATTTATATAAAAGTAAAAGTAAACTTATTGTTTGTTATATTTTTTTATATTTTTTTAAAGTAAAAAAGCAAGCTAGTTTTACTTATATAAAAACAAACTATATAAGTAAATAATAGTTTATGCGCAGTTTATACACAACTTTTTATTTTATTTATATAACAAATAAAACTATTCGTTATATATAAGTTATACTTACGTATAAGCAATACTGCTAATTTAACAATATATATAATAAACAAATTAAAAAAGCTATTAAAAATTAATAATTTAATATATTATTAAACGATTATATTAGCTATAAAATATTTATACGTTATAGCTTATATTTTTTTTATGTTTAAAAATTTTTAAGTTTTATTTATAAAACAATTATATAAAAAAGTATTATAGTTAAAAAAAAAAAAGCTAATGTTAAAACATTAATGTTAATTATATATAAAACTTTTTATATAACTGCTTAAATAACTTATTAGCTTAATTAAGTAAACAATGTATATACGCAAAATTTTATGCTTAAATAATAAATTTTATATATAAAAGCTTTACTTTTTCCTTTAGTAAAAAATAAAATTAATATATAAGTTATTTGTTTTATACGTTTTATTTATGTATAATATTATACTTTTAACTATTTAACATTAACATTAATTATATTTAAATAAAACAAAAAGCGTAATAATATTACAAAAAAAACTTAAAATAGTTTAACTATTTAACGTTAAACATATAGTTAATTATTAATGTTTAAAGCTAAAAAAACAATAAATAATAAAACTAGTAAACGTTAATTATAACTTAATATTTAAATGTAAAAAAGCTAATAAAAATAAAAATAGTTAAATTAAATAGTAATTTAAATAAAATTACGTTAATAACATTATTAAAGTTTTTTAAAACAAAATGTTATAAAAAGTAAAAGCTTTATTAAAAATATAATAATAATATTTTTATAAAATAATATATTTAAATAATATATTTTTAAATTAATTAATGTTAATTATAAAGCAAATAAGTTTAATATTATTAAATATAATATAAAGCATATTTTAAGTTAAACTAATTAAAAAGTTATATGTTTATAAAGTTATATATTTATATTAATTCTTTAAATTATATAAAAAAATGTTAAAAATGTTAAAAAAGTTAATTTACTTATATTATTAATTAGTTTATAATATATATATTTTTATTATTTATATAATATTATAATTATATAATTAAACATTAATATAAACTTTAAATAATTTTACTTTTTAATATATTTTATTTTTTTATTTTATTTTTATGTTTTTTTAATTAAACTTTATACTTTAATTAATATTATAATAAAGTTATATTTTAATTTATTAATTATTTAAATAATTATATATTAAAAATATATTTAAATTTAGCTTATATTATAAAAAACTAGCTAATTAAAAGTTAAATTTATTAAAAATATATATGTTTTAATATAAATAAATCACTTTTTTAACATAAAATAAAGTTTTTATATATATAAAAATTAATAAATAGTTTTTAAAATATAAATGTTGTTAAATTAACAATATTACTTATATATAAATATAACTAGCGTATAATTAATAGTTTTATTTATTATATAAATAAAATAAAACAATATATATAAATTATATATAAACTATTTGTTAAATTAGCAGTATTGCTTGTACGCAAGTATAACTTACGTACAACTAATAGTTTTATCCGTTATACGAATAAAATAAAGAGTTGCGCACAAACCGCGCACAAACTATCATTTACTTATATAAGTTCCTTTTATACAAGCAAGACTAGCTTGCCTTTTTACTTCTTAAAAATATAAATAAATATAACAAACAATAGGTTTACCCCTACCCTTGTACAAGTACGTACGTACAAAAGCAAAAGTTACTAACATTATTATTTATTTATATCGTTTTTTTTATATAAATAAAACTAGCTTGCTTTTTTACTTTTTAAAAATATAAAGAAATATAATAAAAAATAAGTTTACTTTTATATTTTAAATATATATATATAAAAGCTAGCGCTATTAATAAATGTTTTATTTAGTTTTAACTTTAATTATTAAACAATTTTTTTTATAATTTAAATAAATAAAATAGCTATATTACTTTAAGTTACTTTATAAATTAATTTAAAATTAAATTAACATATATATTTTTATAAAAGTTTAATTAACATTATAACTAATTGTTTACCTTTTAATATTATAAGCATAAGCTTAACATTACTTTATGCTACCCTAAAAAAACTAGCAGTATATTATAATTTAATAAGTAATAGTGCTTAAGCAAAGCATATGTATAAAACGCGGGTAGCTAGGTGGCCCGTAAAAGAGTGGCCCGTGAGCACCTAGTTTAGCTTACAAATACCACCCTTTCATCTCGACATCCAAAGGCTACTCTGATAGTTCTCTCCATTTTTCCAAGATTTAAGAATAAGCCCTGGTTTAACCCTATCCCTGTGCAGATTCTTCAGCCGACCGATCTATATTAGGGTCTCGAAACGACCGAAGTTCTGTTGCGCTATCATGGTTGTTAGGGGTTCTGTTGCGCGACCGCACGAACTTCTTTGAGTTTGTCGTGTTGTTGCTGCTAGAAATACGATATACAGGATTTTCGTCTCTCCTGAATAGATGTTTCGCCAAGCGTGGGAAATGTGGACAACAGGCCACAACGATAACTGAGGTAAACTCTCCAAGTCTACACTTGCCAAACAGCATGTAAGCCTTCTAAATCGACGCATTACAATGCAGTGATATAAGAGTATAGATGAGCAGAACTTACGCCCACCCAGCCACAGGTATAATAGCCCACGTAACGTCAATGGTCCGCGTCAACTCAACGCTATAGTACAGACGGACAATACTAGTCACATTTGCTCTATAAGAATTAGCGACAACTCCAGGATAATGTATAAGGTGGTGGTAGCAAGAGTCACCGTACAAGATTCCGATGCCGAAGACCGTGGCAATGCCGAGTTTTGCCTTCAATGGGAGCTGCAGTTGCCAAATAGCAATAATTGGTACTAGGAGGATTGAAAGATCTGATACAACATTGATGGCGCTTGTGGCAATGATACTTGCATTGGTGTTAATACAGATACCGTCCACATTCGGGTGGTATATCTTCTCTCTTGGGACACAGGCGAGAATGAAAGATAGGAAAATAGCCCCGTAGAAAAAGAAATTCGCCCAGAGAAGAATCCGAATGAGACTAAAGGCAAACCCGTTCCTTTGATGGTTTAGAAAGATGATCTCGATTTGGCGTAAAACAACGTATTTGGCACAGAACATAGTTGGGCCATAGAGGATTTCGATTATGTTAAGATACTATAAACTATTAGCTTAGACTCCATGTCGGAATAATAATGTTTAAACCCAATTTTCAAGGGCACCTACTAAAAGGACTTGAGAGAACTCGGCAGCCGACACGTTCCAAAGGTGACGGCCTTGGCCGTGTTCTCCCGCTTTAATCTGGATAGAAGCAAATGCCACCAGAAGAACCTAGTCTAAACATTAACGTATGCTCATGTCTCACACAAAAGAAGTTTTAAAATGAAGAAAGGAAGTTGGAAGTAGACTGACACCACCTAATAATAGAATATCTGTCGCAATCGATTAGTCTTATAGTTTCGTGGATACGAATACTGGATCTTACAGTCTGTGAGGTTAAATTGCTTAACAACGACGGCTCTAGTGTAGGATCGCGCAGCGATCGCGCCTAGTGAAATTGTGAGAGTAACAGCAGTAACGGCGACGAGTATCGATTGTTGAGAATATGGATCGATGAGATTGGACTCAGTGCCCTCAGGCGCTGGTACTACTGGCACTTCGTTCAGGTCCATTCCGGCAAGCCTACTTAATCCGACTGAACACTTGCTAGTTAGTAGAGATCTTAGGTCAAAGCGAACCCTCTATTCGGCGCTGTGGCTCACAATTGGAACAATTGGCCGGGTTCGTACAAAAAATCGCTTTTGCGGTATTATAGTCAGGGCTTACTTTAGGAAAGTAGAGACGCAAAGAATTAGGAGATTAATAAGACAGAATGGGTAAAACGTAATGACAAACAAGCGACGAAGGGCCAGTAATATGAAATTATGTCGAGCATGAGCTGGATATCCCGTCGGCAGAGGTCTGCTTGTCAGCCTGCTTCAGTGTGTGAATATTGTCCGTTAGCTCCAACAACGCCGATCGCGTCTCACGACAAAGTACCTAGGTCTCCTGTAAGCTAGCTCTGATTGAACCAACGACTATAACTAGAACTGCTTTTACTGGTATGACTTCTGCCCCCTTTAGGGCCCTGTAGGTAGGTAGCATTCTAGGCGTCTGGTGTTATTGGGTTGTGGGCTCAGTCTGTTTTGTTTATCTGGATGACTGGTCCTTGCTATTACCAATTGAAATGCATCCGGGCTTGCAGTCATGTCAGAGTGCCTTCTACTATTGCACTTTTAAGATGTAGCTGAAGGGTCTGAATCCTATGCACTGTGCCCTCATCATAAATATGAGGAGTAGAAAGGAATATTAATGATGTCTTTCGGCATCCCTTGATCTAACGATGTCAGGAAACGGACGGGGCTTTTTTCGTGTGACTGTGTGTGGCCAGATGTTGCCTAGCTGTAACAGTTTGCTAACAGCACATTGAGGCACCATTCTGCATGTCATTCCAACAACGGACAACCGACAAGGTCCAATTACCCTTATGAGAGGAAGTGGCGTAACAATATAACAATTATTTTCAATTAACCCAGAAAGATACAGTAACTTAAAAGTGGCCTCTCTATCGAAAAATGATATTCTTATATCTTTTGCTTATAAAGGAGGAGAAATATGTGAGGTATGTGGCTTTGCGCAGTGAAGATATTTCGGACTATGAAAACGCAGAGGGGACTTTTTTCGAGCCACTGTAATAGCTGCTACACTACGCAACCCAATGATAAGAAGGTAGTATGCAACAAACATATCTGGTACATTACACAAAATTGTACAAATACCTAGTTTCTTAGGCACACAATGTAGTAACTATGTTCTAGGATGTATAGATTCCCTCAAAGGTCGGTAGGTGAAAGTGGGTAGGCCAGATGCTACCTCGCTCCGACGTTCTGCTAAGCTTAATTACAGTACGGCACTTGCCGTGTGGGACTAACCGCAGATCTAACCCTGCTGCTTCGAAGGAACCCCCTCCGGGATGTCCCTCCTGATTCCTTTCGGCAAATAGCTCGAACCCTTGTCAACGCAGAGGATAAGGTTCTAGGCACTGCGGACTCCGGATTCTGCATGGCGGAATGTATGAAATGTCGTCCCATCGGACTCGCAAGCTCGTCAAGTAATTGGATCGCTCCTAGTCATAGATTTATAAGCCCTGCAGTGAGCGAATGGATGGTACTCGCAATCGGACCAACAGGATCATGCCGATCATTCCTAAACTACTAGTTTTCTGTTGTGTTCAGTTGCGCCGCACTATCATCCATGTTTAGGGAAACTAGCTCCGATGCAAGTTGGAGCACTGAGCTGCCAAATACCCAACAGCCTGCTGTTAGTAATGCGAGTAAGGCCAGCCAATCAGATCTCCTAGAATCTCTAATATACCGTCTTCAGACAGTACATTGCCCGTTTTTTGTTGCCCAACAGTCTGACAAATAGGGACCGTGCTAATTATGTAGCGCCTAGCTTGCCTGTTTTCTAATTAGATGATAAGCCGTATTTTTTGCCTTTTCACAGTGAAGGAATAACGGACTCTAGTCCCGTTTAGTCAGAATCAAGGTACGCGTTCGGGTAGCTGGATATTCATGCATGTGTTGTCAGATACGACTAAGAAACCATTGCAGCGTCTCAAGAAACGACACACATAATCACATAAGATTTGATAATCAAAGGGATAGGTAAGTGCCTTGTACTCATCCGACATAGTGTAGACAAAGAGTATGATCAGGCTCGTATCGCATACTGAGCTCATTATTCTTGTAATTAAAATGAGATCACAACATGCTCAGGCCTGAGATCGTCCCCTTTGACAATCAATACTAAATCTCAGGTTGTATGTGACTACGCTAGATAGCAATCGTGATATAGGTGCGCTCGCTCGCTGGGTGTCAACACACCGCAGAAGCCTGGAAAAAGACCCGGAAGGTGTATGTACCCAATAGAAGTCTCAATGCCCCCAGCAAGTGATGCCTGACACAGGTCTCGCCTGGAAAGGACTGCGAATAGATGAGAATCGGAGAATCATCGGGAGTGTAACGATTACTATACTTGTGTTTCTTAAAGTCATGAAATGCTAATACCTTGCAATGAGCCATCTTAATGAGCGACTGCGACGGCGATAGGAAACGATATATTAACGAGCGTGTTTAGCAAAAGGGAGTTCTCCTAGCATATGATTACATAGACCATCCCGTCAGCCAGCGTTCCAGCAAAGACTCTGTGAGTTCTGGTATAGTAAAGTCGACACGTTTGAGAGTTTGATCTGTCGCGTATCGTGCTTCTTCAGTTCCACTACCCAGCGTTTCGTAGTAGGTCAGCAACTTAATGGCAGGCATCTTATCCATGTCCACCGTGTCCTGATTACCGATATCTTGCAAAAGCTTGACCCAATCCCGCAGTGGTACTGCGCTTTGAACGCCTAACCCTTTCTGCAAGATACGTAGGAACAAATCCCAGGGTTGGGGTTGCGGGTGGCAGATGTTGTGGAATTGCAGGACCTGGGGCTCTACATTCACGACAAATCTGTGTAGAATTGTGGCCAGGCTATCGACTGGAATCCAGTCAATCGAGGCAACCCGGCTTGGAAGACATCTCAGTGTTTTCGAGGTCCGCACAATGGAGGAGAGCCATGCTTGATCAGCCCATTCACCCGCATGTGCCTCTGCAGGGCCGCCGATTTGGCCGATGCGTGCTATTGAAACCGATATTCCGGTCTGCCTGCTCGCCATAGCAAGTATTCTCTCAGCCACAAGCTTTGACTCGGCATAGCCTGAATTGAGCGCTGCTAAAGGCGTCTCAACGAGTGACTCTGGGGCGACCGTCTTCTGTGCCATGCTACCAATTGTGGCAAGGGTACTGATAAAGAGCACTCGCATATTTCGATGGCTATGCGCGGCTAGATCAGCTACTTCACGCGTTGCTGCGAGGAACGGATGAAAAGCGCGCAGTGGCAAAGCGAAATTAGATTGCCAAGCGTTGAATATCAGAACGTCAACATCGGTGGCTAGCTTTTCGTATGCATCTGCGGTTAGGCCCAAGGACGGTTGGTTGAAATCAATCAAGATATGGCCCATCTTCCCAAAGACCGATTGCAAGCTTTGGTCAAGCTTAAGTAAAGCTGCTTCTTGCCGCTCAGCCGCACCGCTAGCTCTGTTCAGACAGATGATATGACTGATGCTGTTATCTCGTAATAATTTTGCAGTAAGATACAAGCCTAGGTAGCCTGTTGACCCGATTAGGGCAACTGTAGTTTGCCCCGATGACTTTGAGGCACGTGCTAAGGTGCTATTGGTATCTGCTTGCTCACAGAGTCCCTTGGAGTATTCTGCTACCGCCTCTTCGATTGTCTTACTGCGATAGAGATCAATAAATTCGTCTGGGATCACTCCGTCATTGAGAAACTTGTTGATCAATTCGCAGAGACTGTGAACTGTTGAATAACGGAAGATAGTTCTTGGTGTGATCCAATCGATTTGTTTTGGTGCAATTTTCCGAAGATTGCGTTTCAAGCTTGATACAATCGAAACTGTCTGCTCCGAGTCCAGGCCGTGCGCAGCAAAGTCATCATGATCTTGAATATTAGCCGCTTCTGAGAATGACGAAGTTACAACTTCTCGAATGAATTTGGCAATAGCATCACGCTTATAGATTGGCTTGGCATTGGGCTCAGCAGTAATAGGCGTTAGGGAGACTTTGATGCCGTCCCCCGTTTGCTGCGAGTAGAGCCGATCAATCTCCTCATTGTAAGCTTCTTCTGTAAGCTTACGTACGATAGTTCCCTTGCCAGTTCTCACGAAGGGCTTGTCGGAACTGGCACAAAGAAACATAGTCTTCTGAACTCGCCCTTGCCCAGGCACAAGTAGGTTCGATTTCTCGACAAGTGGCCAGAGCTTTGCTAGTAGCTCTCGCCGTCCAATCTCTCCAAGGTGTTCCTTCGGCTCAACCAGTAGCGTAGCCCGAGTTCTTCGATTGCCTACGAGCAGAACGCCTTTAAGGGATGGCTCGTTTTGGACATTAACTTCCAGCGGGATTGGATTGAATTTTTCACCGTTAGCAAGGACGATTATATCATCCTTTCTCCCATAGTACTTGTAGAGATTGGCCTTCTCCGGGTGGCGAACAAACAAATCTTTTGTTTGGTACTCTGTAACGCCAGGGATGTTGTGGTATGCTGCAGCGGTCTGCTTGGTGCTTTCGTCGACCAATATGACTAACTCAAACGTCTCATTGTTGAAGGGACGCATTTCGTGCTTCACATGTGGATTGAATTCATGGTAAGCCCAGTCTTCCGTCGCAATTGGAGCAAGTTCGGGCTGAGGATAGACCTCTGTAGAGCCGAATGGCGAGATGAGTTCAACAACCTTCGAAAGCTGATCTCCAATAACTGGATTGAACGGTGCTCCGCTGTAAACCAGGAAATCCAGATTCTTAAAGAAATCAATGCCATTAGGCTCATGCAGCAGCTGTTCAATAACAGCCGGCGGCAGAAAAATGGAGCGCAACTTCTGATGTGTCATGACACTTTTGAGGAGCGCGCCATCTGGTACCATGTGCGGCGGCCCAAGCACGGGTGATGCATTCATGAAAATCGTTTGTACTAAAACCCTTTAGTTCATTCTTCATTCACAATATCACAAATCGTGTGGCAGAGTGAAAAGAGAGCTGTCAAACTTACAAGTATAACACAGGAAGCCTGCGAGCTATTGAAGAGATTTCCGTCAGCCTGCAGTTTGTTCTCTTGTTATGGATATATAGCTCACATGGAAGAATGGGAAAACCGTATAGACACGAGCCTCGCCTTTGAAGCTCCACATAGACCAATCCCTCTTCTTGCGTCCGGGGATATCTGGTAGATTGTGCTCATTGTCCAAAACGGCGAATGAGCCGTGCGTCATGGTAATAGGTTTAGGGAGACCTAAATCATGAAGTTCAGCCTCTTGTTCTCAATGAGAGAACCTTGATTTGCCTTTGAGGCTACGATTCCTGCTTACCAGTAGATCCAGACGAATGCAAGACTACCACCGGATCATTACAGGCCTCATCAAACGTCTTAGAATAGGGAAATTCTGCAGGGACGCTTTTCATCATCTCATCAAATGATGGGACTACTTCCGTGCGCAGATCTGACTTCAAGTCTTGGAGAGGCTTAATCAACGGTTCAACTTCAGGCGTGTACAGAAGTGTGACACAGTCAGTCTGGCTCATCAAAGATGCATTAGTAGATGGTGGATTGCGAGGTGAAGGCAACAGCAACTAGGACGGCATCAGCATCACGCATCGAGCATAGTCGAATGATAGGTTGGGCACCTTATATCCACATTTCACTGCTGCTTGAAAGATTATAGCACCTTGAAGGTCCGGAATGCCAATAAAACTAATGGTTTCAAAGCTGCTGCTGCGACCAAGTTTTTGCTCAATCCAATGCGCAACGAAGTTGACGCATCTTGCAACGTCGGCAAAGGTGATATCGCGAAATCCATCCTTGACATCCGTCGACTTGGGGATCACTGCATACAGTCTGTTCGGATTAGCCTTTGCAAGCTCATCCAAGACCACTGGCATGAGCCTTTTGCCATAGCTAGGGTGTTGGATTCCAGTCATCTTTGATTTTACTCGTCTGTTTAGGCGCATAAACTATTCAAATAAGTACGTAGTAAAGAGGGACTACCACGAAGGTTGATGCATCTTTATGCTGGAAGAGAAAGAGGCTCTAGGCTGAAAAGCGTGGGGTCGCGCTCAAGGCAAGCCAGGGTTCCTAAGGCTACCTAGTAGCCTAGAGCCAGCTGGAGCAAGGGGTGCCTTATCCTACAATCGGCACTGTGTCAGACTCTCGTGCATGGCGTGTAACCTACTTCGCAGGACATGGTGCCCTAGTAGGTAGATTGGTCGCCATCCCTGGGTACCTAGTTACCCCTCTTGCGAGCGGCAATCGTAGATGGGGGGCTAGTTAAGCGTATATATAAGCCCGTAAGTCCGTTTTTCATCAGTATTAATCCGTTTGCGATCATTCATACAACACCGTTGTGAACGCGCTATTACACAAAGTGCTGGCCGCTGCGTAATTCTTATTTATTTAGGAGAAAGCCCTTACTCTGCAAACTCATCACGTCTTCCTTCACAAAGCGCTTTAGCTACCTAGAGACCAGAATGTTGTGGATTCCATATGTTCTAGCTGCGGTTCTTGCAACTCTTGGGGTGCTCTGCCATAGATTCTATTTTATTCACGGGGAGCATCATCTGGCGGCGCCCTGGCTACTAGCATTATGGATCATCTCTACAGGTGGCATAGCTCTCACCACCGTCTTCATCCGAATCAACGTGCTGTCGACTGTGTTACTGATTAACACTGCCTTCTTCATTGCCTTGTTCGGGAGTATACTAATGTATCGGCTTCATCAGCATGCACTATGCGGATTTGACGGCCCAAGGCTTGCTGCCGTATCAAAGCTGTGGCACTTCGGCCACATGTTCCGGGTATCAAACCATCTGTTTCTTGATGCACTAACGAAAAAGTACGGAACAATCATTCGGACCGGTAAGAGCTACTGATTTCTTAGGCTATGTTAACAACTTTGACAGCGACCATGGTGCATGGTGCGATAATACTAGTTTTGGTATTTGTCATGAGAGACCGTATCTGACATTGTATAGGTCCGCAAGAGCTCACGATTACTGACCCGGAGGTTTGGGAGGCAGTCAATAAACCAGGTTCCCTATGTATCAAGTCACCGTGGTATGACATGCTATGGCCATACGTAGCCCTAAACTCCATCCGGGGGAAGGAAGGATACGCGGTAAGGCGGAGGCGATGGGACGATGCGCTTCGAATCTCAAATGAGAGTGCGTCTTTTTAGTGCCTTATCGGTGTTTTCTAAATCACTGGCAACTTACACAGTTCACAGGTTCGACCGATAAGAAACATTTGATCAACCAAGCTGCATCTCAGCTGCTATGTCGGATAGAGACTTCATTAGGTAAACCTTTTAATGCAACTACTGAGTTTTACAACTTCTCTTTCGATTTAGTGGGCGAAATTGTGTTCGGCCAGTCGTTCTCACTTCTAGACAGTCATTCGTACTTGTCCCACAGCTCACCCCCGGACTTGATATCCCAAGGAATGTCCATGCTTCGATATTTCTCACCCGTGCCCTGGATCGGCCACCTGAGTTTTTTCATGGCACCATATTTTCCCATGATTACGCAAAAGTGGAATCGCGCACTAGGCTGGGCAGCCGAAGTCTGTGACTTGCGGTTACAGAGGGGCGCAAAATGTCAAGAGTCAGCTGATGCTTTCTCAAGATTTATCCTCTCTGCCTCTCGCGACGGAGATCAACAGTCTTTGGATCGCCACGCTTTATATGGAGATGCGTTTGCTATCACCGTGGCTGGAAGCCATAGTACAGCCGCTACTTTGACTATGATGTTTTTTGAGCTTGCTCGACGCCCGTCAATACAGTTGCAGCTACGACAAGAGCTTCAGACAGCAGGAGCAACGATACAGTACTCCCATCACAACGGAGCCCGGAAGCTAGTTGACACATCTGTCTTCAACAGACTGCCGATTTTGAACAGCTGCATTACTGAAACCTTGAGACTGTATCCAGTTGTACCAACCGGGGGAATCAGACAAACGGTGAATAAAGGAGTAAAGGTTGGTAATAAATGGATCCCACCTAATACGGTAATTGTCATGCCTCGGTGGTCTATGGGAAGATGTAAGTTCTGATACCCTGGATTTGAGTAGTGAAGGGAGTCTAAGTGGCATATTTAGCAAATTGCGCATTTGATATGCCAAATGACTTCGTTCCTGAGAGGTGGACTGTCAAGAGTCACATGGTACATGACGCCCGAGCCTACAATGGATTTGGAGCAGGTGAGAATACCCCACTGATCATTGATTGAGAGAATGGTAGGGATACTAACATAGAGGGCAGGCCGATGGATCTGTCCTGGTAAACAGTTAGGAGTGATGGAGATACGTATTTTAGCTACCATGGTCATCCTCAATTATGAATTTAGCCTTGCAAGTACCCCTAGGAACGAAACTCGCGTGGTCGACGACTTCCAAGATAATTTCACTGCGACGCCAGGGAAACTTGAGCTGGTGTTCAACCCTTTAACACATTCAAGATGATTGACCATCTTCATGCCTATCGGGCTAATCGCAAACTTGCGACCGCATAATACTTACCCAGTTTTCATGTTCTACATTTAAAGCTTCCCTTTTAGTATTGAACGCTCCTTTGACGTTGGAGTGTAGAGTTTTTCCGTTTTGTGATATGACCTAGAGGGGCCGAATGCCTAATGCAACGGCAAGATACAACCTCGTAAATTTAGTAGGTAGGAAAACCTTGACAAGACTACGTCCGCATATAGTTACGGATAGCGGTGTATCATAGGCTTGAAACCTTATCTACTAGGATCGTCACAATGTTGGGGCGCTACGCGCGGCGCAGTGCGGATGTGTATGCGGAAATAACCGTCGTGTTTCACAGCATGGACAAAGAATCAACAGTTGTCCGCCATTCCTACTTGCCAAGAAAGTACATTGAGATCGTCGATTGGGGGGCGAACCATGTTGTGACAAGGCCGGGTGTACTGCGCGACATTCCTGTCAAATTTGTTTTAGAACCATGAGTTGACTAAGGGCTCTCATATGCCCCGCTCAAGACATAATCATTTGCTGTGACTGCTCTACTCGACGACGCCCCCAAAAGCCTAGGCCTTTACACACAAACATATTGGCGAGGATGGGATCGCTTGATAACCGTGAGACTGTATCTGATTGGTCACTGGAGCCTGCATGCTAGCGAGTGTAATATTTTATGCATACAACAGTTAAGGCAGGCTCGCCTATTCTGATGCAATGGACCATACATCGGTCATAGGATATTCAACTAAGCTAATATTTTCCACCATATGATTAAACTCGAGAAGCCCGGTCAGTATAGCAGTACAGGCCACGTACCTACCTACTTCGGTAGTTAGTGCTACTAAGATGCAAAAGCACAACTTACACCCCTACTTGACGATATCTCTGTAGTTCCTAATAATGTCTTTAGGGCGAAACTGGTGATTGTTTAAGGGTGTTTGATCTCGAGAACACTATATGTACCATGATTCCAAGTGTAACGTCGGTGTGGACTTTTATCACGAATTCGGCACAACTTGTTTACATGAAGATATGCTTTGGAAGATCAATTCACCCTTGATGATGGGGGTACGCGGCCCTAATATGCAGTCGATATGCCAACATTAGCTTATCATAATGATGGTCAGCATGTGGGAGCCAACAACTATTGTCGAACATCCTGGCCTAAAAGGAGGGAGGTGGGAGCGGCGTTAAGGATATTCATACAGAGGGGCAGCTAGAAAAGGGTAAGGAAAAACTAAATGGGACTTTTATATTCCTCATCGACATTAAGGACAGACTAATATGGATTATAGCCATAAGGGGAAGATATGTACAGGACTTTGAACACATTAAGACCTGTGAAGAGCAAGTTTTAGCACTGTGAAGGATATAAACATAAGTAGCAGAATACCCTTGTGAGATTCAATATTAAGAGCACATCGTAAGCCGATTCTATTTCCTTTTCCTTATCCTAAAGCATCATGGCCACAAAAAGTTATTGGGCCATGCTTACTACAACATGGCATCATGTCTATTCAATTTGGCTTTTCACCTTTAGCGACCTTAAAACCATTGTTTTTCCTCAAAGCCTCTTTGGAATCTTAACAGCTCTTTCACAAAACCGGGCTGTATTAAAAGCACACCTCACTCCGAATGTTGGCGAGAACAAACTCAAAATTGCTTTTCGCGTACCTCTTGTGTTTTTCTGGGTTTATATCAACCTCCTCCCTTTCGAGATCAACAATCAGCGACAGCCTGAATCAATTCGGGAGGACAGACTGAACGTACGTAATTCTGAGGGTCATCTAATCCCATGGTGCAGTATGATTGATGTGAGCTCGATATCCGGATGAGACTTCTTCCCATGAACTTCTTGTCCCCAGCATAATCATAAAACCCATCTCTCAGGAGTCAAAATCTAATCTAATATATTGATCTAGAAGCCCTGGAGAACAATGCCTTCCGGCAAGTGGACGCCCACCCAAGCTCTATGTGCCATGTTGTTCTTCTACTTAACTGCCGGACTTGTAAGCTGGCAAATGGGAGGGTTGCGATGGAGTTTAAGCCTCATGGTTCTTGGTATGCTACGTCTCTGTCTTCATTTCCAAACTCCTTTTAACCTGTGGGCAGGATGCTGGTATAATAATTTGGGAGGCTCAGACATGAATGCGCTGGTTCGGAATCTCATTAACAGCCTTGGATACACCTGCTTTGGAATCGGCTCATTAGAGATCGCCTTGAATGCCCCCTTGAACATGACGCTAGGCTCAGAAAATGTTATGCTTTGTAGTTGGATCACCCTCGTGGCACTTGTTGTGATGACGACAGTTCATACACAGGACATGGAAGATCAGAAAGGCGACGCACAGAGAGGGCGTTGCTCACTTCCACTGCAAGTAGGGGACGGCCCGGCTCGCTGGATTACGGCGACATTCATGCTCATATGGGCGCCGTTATGTCCGTACTTTTGGGATTCTGGTTGGCTGGGTTATGTCCTTACGGCGCCCTTAGCACTGATGGTTGCGTTCAGGTGTCTCATTTTTCGAGGGATTAAGAAAGACAAGAAAACTTTTATACTTTGGAATATTTGGATTATGAGTATATACTTGTTACCGGTGTTATAATAAATTAAAAAATTGTTAAACATATAGTAATTTAAGTTATTTTATTTACAACTAAACAAGTAAACAATCGTTTAATAAAATTATGTATATAATAAATTTGATAAATTGTCTTAAATGGAGCCCTGTTAACCACTCCGGCAATAAACCAAAAGATTTAGCAATGTCCACAAACTTGGACATTCTAGGGCACCGTACGTATTTATTCTATGTTACGCTGTAGGCGTAACAACTAAATAGTTAACGCATTTTATAAATAACTTAATAACATAAAAGCAAACTAACAAGTATAACAAGTTTTTAACACTTTTATATGATTCACTTTTTTGTTTTTTTTTAGGTACGGGTGGCCTTTTTTTTTTTTCCATGCGGCCTTACAGCCCTGGATGCATTATTTACGCCGTGTCACAGGATATCGGCGAATCCTCTAGGACATGAATGCATAGCTCGGATTCGGAGGGCTATTGCTCGTGCTTGTCCCTTTTGCCTAACCTCTTGCGGATCGACTCAGAGTTACCTAGCTCTGTATTCTCCACTTTGTACCTTGTTAAATGTAAGCGATGCCATATGAAATGACTCATTAGTTTTATTTATGTCGTTGTAGTTGCTGCTTGCATGTCAAGTGTAGTGGTGAATGCAGAGACTGATTTAATGCCTGATTAGACCAGCTGTTTCTGGTAATCTATCTAGACGTTGCCAAGATTATCCCGGAGAAGTACCTATATATCATATTATCATCATATTAGCATACGAGGCAGGATAAAAACGGTGGCAATACGCAGGCTGGAACGATCCTGTATTGTCATGCAGCTTGCTCAAATGCATGATGGGCTGCATTGTTGGTTCTGTAAGTAATACTGTACTGTTGGTTTCATCTTTGCACCAATACAGCCCTGGTTTGTTTCTTGGCTATCGTAGCATTGCAAAATAATACTACATCCGGATACGCATGCAGTCTGGTTACATCAGACCCGACTGACTCAATCCTCTTTCATTGGTAATTTTTGGCCTGCCTGCCTCAATCATACGTCACAGTGTTTCTGCGCAAAGTTTGCTTGCTTTTTCGTGCCTACTGTACGTTGGCTCACATTGACCACGCTTGGCTTGGCTTAATTTGGAGCTCGGAACAGACCGAGTAAGTTTACCTCTGAGTAAGTGGCGTGGGGGGAGCGAGCGGGAAAGGGGGGCCCTTTGGGAATATCACCCAGCTGTAGCAGAGCAACCGCGAGGGGTAGTGTACATTTTCTCCCATGATACCTACCTACCTAGTTTATTGGGATTACCTACCCAGTATGTAACTACGTAGTGATGGCCCACCGCCAGCGTAAGCCTGCCTACAATTATACAAGCCGTGCATAGCAGGACTCGAAGATGACACTTTCATTATCACCTAGCATCGACCCATAAATTTAATCCCAGCGCCGTCCGTTATCCCAATTGATCGAAGCGGGTTTTAAGAATCAGCCATGCGCGATCCCTGGACCACTGGAATAGAGCTAGAGGCTCTGGGTGGCTCCAGGCCACCAGGAACAATCAAACAACAAAACAATAACAGGTAAAGCAGCTAAAATGGACGAATTTATGTAGATTAGGTGTATGTATGCATAGCAAAAGCTCCTGCTAAGTAAGGCTGCTTAGGCAGCTTTTATAGCCCCTGAATCTACAGACTGGTCTAGTGTAGCCCGCTGCTGCCGGTCCGGTGCAGCCCAGTGCAAGCCACGCAATGGCTGCACAGGTGGCAACAAAGGTGGTTGGCAGCTGTCAGCCAGACCTAACGCACCACTTGTCTTTATCCCCGCCGGTTTCCTGCGGAAAGAGATAGCAACCTTAGCCTCCGCGTACGAATGCCCAACTTCCCTAGTGAATAGAATTGTTGAAATACACATGACATACACACCATGGACATTACTGGAAATGCAATTATCTTCGGCGGAGGTATGTTATGTTTATTCTCTTCAAAAATATGACCATTCAGCTAATAGAGAAGGTAGGAGGAGGTATCGGTTGAGCTACTGCTCTGGCATTCACACAATCCGGCTCTACAGGACTCCTGATCACAGATATCAATCTGCAAGCAGCGAAAAGTGTAGCAAGCGAGGCCATGGCTGCCTCGAAGTAGCCCGGGTTTCAGGCCGAAGCGGTCGAAGTCGATGTTCAGCTTCAAGAATCTGTGGACTCAGCTTTCAAGCAGATAGTCGAGTCTTTCAGGCGCATTGATTACTACGTCACATGTGCTGGTGTATGATTTATGACACCCAGGTTAATACCTTGCGTTTGATTCAACTAACAACCAGTGCTTTAAAAGTCCCAGTCAGGACTCCTAGGCCAACTGCAGATGCAGTCGTCTCGGAATTCATCAATGCGCAAAACTTCAACGTCACGGGGACATTCTTTGTTATCCGAGCTTCCTTGGCCATCATGAGACTTCAAAAACCGAGGCCGAACTTGCCAGACCTTCCATCCAGGGGTAATACACGTGGAGCTGTGGTTGTCTTAGGGTCCGCGTTGTCCATTGGGGCCGCCCCTTTTTTCGTACAATACACGATCTCAAAGCATGCAGTGCTTGGACTGGTAAAGACTGCCGGTAAGTATTATCTATAATCCAGACTGAACTAGTTAACATTTGCTTACACATGATATAGCACTTGACAGTGTCAAGGATGATATTCGAGTCAACTGTGTTTGCCCAACATGGGTAGAGTCGAACATAACCAAGGAACTTGAACGGGATATACCAGGAACTGGAGCGCAAATGGGGCCAGGAATTCCAATGGGACGGTTAGGACGGCCCAAAGAAATAGCTGACGTGGTGCTACTTCTTTGCAGTCCTAGAGCAAGCCTTATTACTGGGGCTCTCTTGGGTAAATGGGTGCTTTCGGCGGCCCGACAATAGTCCATATCCCTGATAACCATTTTCTTACAGCTTTACATGCTATTAGGAATAATGAGCCAAGATATAAGAATCTTTTGTCACAAATAAATAAACGGCCGACTGTTAATCTATCAACTTTGCTATTTGAATGCAAGACTAAATTATTGACCAGAGTTATGCGTGATGGGGCTGCGGCTTGCTGTACGCTTAAATTACTTGGCTGGGAGACCAGCGGTTGATTAACTGGAATGCCCTATCCAGTGATTACCATGCTAACTAGTCCATCACTTCCATCACGTACCAGATTCATAACCCACCAATTACAGTAGAGCAGGTGACCGCAAGTGATGAGACAACCGATGGGACAAGGGTTCTCAGCAAGTCCATATTGTTATCTTTTGAATGAATCCCGCTCGCTGATATACAACAAGTGGAATGCACAATACTAAATTTCTTGTTAGTGTTAGGAGCGCGGATTCGATAGAATGTGTACAGCTATTTTCGTCTTGGGCCACAGGCCACAGCCCATTTCCGCCCTGTGCTCTATATCTATTACTTAGTACAGCAGGTATGGCAAACTGGTAATGTCTGGTTTGCAGCACTGATACGATGGGTGACGTGACCACCATGGATGATGTTGATACACGGGTGGCTGGACAGACGCGCTTGCAGATCTTCGAGACACGGTATGCGAGAATACGAGTCATACGTGGCGTTCATGCTCGTGATTCTCGGCTGCAGGCAGTCCTTACGAGGTACTTAATATATGATGTCTAGCACTAATACAAGCTGTCCCGCCTAGGTACGTCAAAGACACCACTAACATTAAAGCATACCTGTTAATTCCTGAATTTGACATGAGAACGCGGCCTACATCTTAAAGCTCCAGTTTAGGAGTAAAAGTCGTATTACTAGCCTAATATATAGAATGAATTAAGTAACCCGACTTGGAGAGTCTTTGTTGCTACGTTAGTAGTGTTGGCCACTGTAGCATAGTTAATTTTAATATTAGCTGGCTGCTAAATGCTTAAACGATTAAACGAAAGATACTAATACTGACAGAGTTCTTATGCCTTTAACCGACCAACCTTATAATATATATGTTTATTTTACAAACCCCTTGTTCCCGGCACTTATACGCTACGTACAAATTGCTGCCATGGAAGCTTAACTTGCACGTCGGCTGGCTTGAAACATTTGTAATTCAAAGTTTACAGCTGCTAGGAGCTTGCGACTATTCTATGGTGTAATATAACCGTTCATAATATCTTTATCCTTTAAATAACTGTCCGAGCTAACATGTATATCTAGCGCCACGACCGCCAGATTTTCGATGTAACACATCTTGTAGTGATGCTGGAGGGCCCTTCTATCGGCTTTTGAGTGTAATAATGCTTGGTGGGAGATTCGGTACGGGCTGATCCGGCAGTTTCTCATCGACGAAGGACAGGCGAGCTACTTCCGGCCCTAGGCCGGGACGGTCATCCAACGCGAAGGTGATACTAGCCCACGGATTGTCGGTTTTGTTGCCGCTCTCCTCGGATGATGCATTGTTTGGGAACTTGAAGCAGAGGCGTAGCTTCTCGCAAACGTCGCGAAAGGTTACTGACTTGCTGTCTACAACTTGGTAGATACCGGCGAAGGCAGGCGGATTTTCTTCTATACCTTTGTGAACTGGATATTCTACCCTGCTTTACGCATTGCAGGTGTAACCGTACAGCTGCTGTTCTACGTCTATGTTATGTTCGAATATTCTGTATGTTAAAGGTAAAGTGAGAAGAGCAAACTAGTTAACGTGTAAATCACAACCTAGAGTGGGTGTTATATGGAAGCGAAGCAGATATTAATGTTATAGAAGGAATGAAGATAATTGACATGAGCCCCCCGGGAGGACCTTTTGTATGCACTCTTCCATAGTGTTGTTTTTACGAAGGTTACCTAGGTAACTATTGCCCAACAGTTTTTCCGTGCAAGTACCTTAATCAAATTTGATGTTGTTAGGAGTGAGGGTGACCTGTTGAACTACTTTTTCCTCTATTCTGGATTTCATTGACTACTCTTATATATACAACATTATGGCCTTGTCTTGTGATATTTTCGAATCATTTAGCAACCTAAAATGACTTTATTACAGTCAATAATCACGTTAACGACAAAACTGGAAATAGAAACGAACAAGTATCCTGGAATCAGAGGCAGTTTTGGGAACTTCGAGGTGTGTTTAGACCTCCTTTTTTTAACATCTATTGTTAGACAGACGACTGGTAATCGAACACCGACATCTATATACGTCTAGTTTCCCACGATAAAGCCGTCTCGTACCTTTCCCCACCGTCATAATCAACACGAATATTACAAAATTCCCTAATACTGTTCTCTGACGTACTAAGATTACCTAGATTAATGAGAGCATGTCGCAAGGATCGGAAAACTGGAACATTCAATTCCTTTTAACTTTACCGCATTGTAAACAAATATCTTCGCTGAGAAATTATCGCCATGGCTTAGATCTTCTAGGCCACTCGCCCTATCTCGCCTGGAGAACGAGATAGGTGGCCCAAGCTTTGGAGTTTCTGCAGGATTGCGACAACCCGCTCCAATCAAAGGAGGGGATTCATTCCTACACAGGTAGTTGTTGTAGCATCCCACCCTTGCCACGCCGCCAGTAGAAACTTAGGCTCGTAGTTTCTTTGGACCTGACTGGTGCGGCTCTGTAAGTAAACGACATATAGATGAGCAGATCATAAATCCGAATCTTGCATCTTCACCCTTATTGTTGCGGATATGTGGTTCATAAATTGATGATTTGGCCATAATAAGGAGTGGCCATGCCATCGCGATGTGGCTTTCGATCCTAGCTGCTGCGTACTACTTTTCGTCAAGCGCTTATTATGATGTTCAAGCACTTCATCGACGCCGTGCTGGTGTTAGGGCTAGCAGCTACTGCCCTGGTACAGCAGCCATCGCATAATAATTCCAGATGCTTCACTTGCGAGTATGTTAGGACAGCTGTCGCGAATATACAGACGACGAGCGCCACTGTCAAGGCAGATATGGCGGCAGACACCTTCGCCAATCCCATCATGTGGCAGGATCTAGCAGACCTGGATATTTTCCGCGTGGAGGATGTCTGGTACTATACTGCCTCGACGATGCACTACAGCCCAGGCGCTCCAATCTTGCGGTCGTATGATCTCGTCAACTGGGAGTTTGTCAGTCACGCAGTGCCTTCTCTTAGCTGGTCCTCCACTTACGACTTGTCTGGAACGACACGAGCCTACGTCAAGGGGACCTGGGCCTCTACTATGCGCTATCGGAAGAGTAATGGGAAGTGGTACTGGATCGGTTGCATCGAATTCTCCAAGACTTACGTTTACACCGCCTTATCTGTTACTGGGCCGTGGTCTTTAGCTGCTACACTGAATGTGTGCCTTTATGACTGTGGCTTACTAATTGATGATGATGATACTATGTATGTCGCCTATGGCAACTCGAAGATTACGGTTGCTCAGCTCTCATCGGATGCGACTAGCATTATTAAGACCCAAGTAGTCTATACATCACCAAGCAACATCGGCACTCTTGAAGGCAGTCGTATGTACAAAAAAGACGGCCAATACTACATCTTCACGACCCACCCTGCCAATCAAGAATATGTCTTGAAAGCCTCTAGCCCATTTGGATCTTACAGTATCAAGATTCTTGCTAACGCTGTGTCTCCCCCCGTCTCAGGAGGCGGCAATCCTCATCAAGGTGGCTTGGTCGACACGCCCGATGGCAAATGGTATTATGCAGCGTTCGAAGATGCTTATCCTGGAGGCCGCATCCCGGTCCTAGCGCCTATGACTTGGGGATCTGACGGATTCCCGATCCTCACCACCAGTAACGGTGCATGGGGCAAGACTTATCCCATGCCAGCAGCTACCCACCCTCTGGGCCCATTGACCGGCACCGATTCCTTTAGTGGGACAGCGTTAGGTGCATCCTGGGAATGGAACCACAATCCGGATACGAGCAAGTTCAGTGTCAACAATAGCCTCACCCTATCAACTGCTACCGTCACGGCCGATCTATATCAAGCCCGCAACACTCTGACCCACCGTATTCACGGGCCGACGTCTACTGCAACCATCGTCATGGATATAACCAATATGGCGGCAGGAGATCGCGCTGGTCTCTCACTGTTCCGGGACCAATCTGCTTGGATTGGCGTCGCAAATAATGGAGGCGCCTTCTCTGTGACCATGGTGACTGGCATAGACATGAACTCCGATTGGACAACTAGAAGTACCGGGTCAACTGCAGCTACCGCTTCAGTCTCTAAAGGAAAGATATATTTGCGGGGAACGGTCAATATCAATCCCGGGACTGGTCGGACGGGCTCTTTCAGCTACAGCTTGGACGGTTTGGCCTACACGTCACTAGGATCATCTCTCACGCTGAACAGCGACTGGAGGTTCTTCATGGGCTATCGATGGGGTATTTTTAACGTGAGTCTTAACGACTGAATTTATTTATGACTTGTCCGCGAAGATCTCACCTCAGCTAACACGGTTCGCAGTATGCTACTTCTGCTCTTGGAGGCTCCGTTCATATCGCCTCATTCACAGAGGCTTGAATCGTAGCTGGCTAGGGACTTCTGTTTGACTCGGCTTTCCATATAGATGCTCTTCGTGTATGCAGAAAGGTCATGTAAATATATATGAATCGACTCTGAACACGCATGGAGTCATCACGGAAGCTACAGTGACCTCTTTCATAATATATTTGCCCTGAACTCATCAAGTCGAATTCTTGCATTTCCGCCTTGTGCTATTATTGTATTCACAGTTCAATTATGGTTTGACATCTCCATCAACCCATCCGCTCCCTTGTCCTGTCATCGATTGTCATCGTCTAACCCGCATTCGCCTGGTGACCCGTCTGTTGGGCTATTTTATACCATAGAAACCTCATTCCACGATTCAGAATCAGTCGGTACTTCCTGCCAGGTTTCGATATTCGTAGTAGAAGAAGCGGCACGTCTGCCCGGCTCATCTGTCCTTCGACCCAATGCGAAGCGAAACCTGTCAACTCGGAACATGCGATCCAACACCAGCGTCTTAACGCGGATGACAGTCTCGCGCACGAATGTGCCCTGCTGCCAGTTGTAAGAGCAGAGGATGGCGCGCTGCATGCCGCCTTCGCGACCGCACACAAGGACTGCAGTTGGAGGCCTAGTAGCACAAAATGGGATTGCAGTCATAGTATAAGTGTCGATAAGAGTAAAGACCGTTTCCTCGTTATCTACCGTCCCTCCTACCTTGCCGTAAATGGCATCATCGCGATGATCTGGTTTCAATGGCGGCAGTCCGACACGTTCTCCATTTTTGGATATACTGTGGCGCGACAGTGTGCTTGCTGCAGTGCTCCATTTGAGCCGACCGTGATTGAAGCCGAATAATAGTCGCTCAATCTCGCCAATATCACTTGGGATGCCCTCCATACCCAAGAAATGCGCCTGTGTGGACCAGAATTTGCCATGATATATATTAAGAAGCATGACAGGAATTAAAAGTGTAATTATTGCCGAAGGAATGAGAAAGATGAGGCCCGGTATAAGCAAGGCGAGTGCTGCCTGTGATGAAAACTCCGAGCCGGAATCACTGTATGAGTTGAAGGCGGACCCTGCATATATAGTTAGGGGAAGAGCAAGAATCAAATAGGCTGGCACACCGCGCAGCAGAATCTTGCCCACTAGACGGCTGAGCGTGGGCCGCTTGAGAAAGGCCACCGGTTCAATGGCATCCCATTGAATTATAGCACCGAAAGCGCCGTCTAGCGTGACTGTCTGGTCGTCAACAATACCTGCAACCTGACAGTGTGGCTCAATGTCCCAGAGTTTGGCACGCCAAGCGTCGCGAATCTTGTGCCACGGCGCGTCACGGCGTGTCGGCTGCATGCATATGAGCCGCTCTAATAGTCGGTCGCTATCGTTAGCCAGGGAGAGCCGGGCAAAGGCCTCAAAACTCTTGTCCGACTTGTCGACAGCTGGCCGCCTTCGCAGAAGGCCCATGAGAGCGTATGAAATGTCTCCATTGTTGAACTTATCCGTCTGCCGCGACGAAAGGCATTCTAAAACGAGACTAACGAGCTCGAGCGGCGTGAGGTGTATCGAAGACTCATAGTGGTCTACTAACTGTCGTACCAGTTTTGCATCGGACCAAACTGACCGCGTGGCGATATTCCGCTTGGCGATCTCCTCGGGAGGGTTCGGTCCACCGACGGCGTAGAGCTTCACACGCCGCTCCGGGGAACAGAGGAGGATTTCGGGTAGCGTCCACAGCCGCGTGCCCCATTCTTGCAACCACTGGTCCATAGACGCCGGACTGTAAGTATCTTGGCGCATGCCCCCGGGTAGCCTAGTGTTGTGAGGTGGTCCCAGGAGAATAACCAACGAATGCGCGGCGCGAACAATGTCGCAGATACGATATACATCATCGCTTTGTGCATGCTCTCGGGCCACATTATCGGCGTCTCGGATGCATTCGAAATCGACCCAGAATGCTCGCTTCTTAGCCGACCGCGCGGCCTCCATGCCATATGCGAGTACCAGGGCGCGATCTGCGTTCGACTTCTCCTCGGGACTTATAAGGAATTGCATCCTCGTGTACGAAACGAAGACAAAATCAGTACTGCTATAATCGTTGTGCTGTTTGATCCAGTCTGTCACCTTCCATGTCTCATATTCTGTGTCCGGGCCACGAGGCCCGTCTCGAAGGAAACACAGATATCTTGGCCGAAAATGCCGCGCTGGTAGGTCGTCAAACTCCTCATCCATATTGTCATCATCTAGATGACATGTCGAAGGATTTTGAGGAACGATAGCGTTCATTTCAATGTCTCCTTCCAAGAGAGGTCGGTTTTCCCCGACGTCCACGCCGTCGGCGGGCGCTTCCTGCTCGCCTTCCCTATGATTCCTGGAGACTTTTGGGTACCGCCAATCTCGATATTGCACAGGGTCGTAGTAACCCCCATTTTTAAAGACGCCTTCGAGGTTTTGGGGTATCAAGAGCTGTGAGCTGTTAGCATTACGAGCGCCATTGCTATATGCATTTTCAGCAAAGTCCGGAGCTTACAAGGACAACGATCAAGAGGCAGGATGGGATCCACTTTATAGCAAGTAGAAAACCAGTTCTCATGGTGTAACGGCTATCTTCAGTTCCTTCTACGAGGACCGAGGAGTAAGTCCAGCGAGCAAGATTCATGATCAATGTTGTCCGCGACCGAATGCGTCCGTTTCGTTCCCAACTTCTACGGCCATAACCACACGTATCATCTATCCCTTGCACCTTCAAGCAAACTAGCCTTCCATCCTGAGGCCGCAAGTAATGTTCGTAATTTGCCTGCGTTTGCTCCACGACTAGGACGCGGCCGAAGGCGTCACGATGGCGCAGAGACATGACTATGAGTTTAATCTTGACGTGTCAATTTCACGAGGCTGAAGAGACTATTCATAGTTGTCGATCAAGTTTGTCTGTTAGCATCGTGGATATCAGGGCGTGAAGAGCTTATTGATATATCAGGTTTACATTGTGGAATGACCCCACATTGGTGAAGCTAGCTGTCGGCTTGCGGTTGGGGGCTAAACTGGCTGGGTAGGATCGGTGGTGGCTTGGTCTTGAGAACTATTCCCGAAGGATGATCTTAAGGGCCTTAATTTCCTAGTGTACACCGTCCAGGCAGGGAGTAGCCTGGAATATCTGCCGTCGTCAACCAGAGACTTTCAATGCTTGCTTTATCACCATTAGAGATCTGATAATATAGCTAAGCATAATCTCCTTGAGATCGCATCTGGAGAGTGCACTAGTTCACTTCCTGTATATGATCGCTACTCCACCTCTACGCGACACGTGTCGCATATAAAGTGGAAGACTGCACGCATGGTATGACGGTGGTAAGAAAATAGCTTTTTGGTCTCCGGTAATAAAACTGTTGTTACACACAGTCTGGGATAAGTCATACAGCCGCGATACTCTGTGAAACTCTGCACGGGGCTTTAGTATTTACTTCCTCTATATATAGCCGTGATCACGGATAGCCCCTAAGATAAAGGCTATTCGAGGGCAAGGAGGTAGAACATTACGAAGGACGAAGGACAGAAACTAAGCACAAAGCAGGGGCCAAAGATAGGCGAGGGTACTAGGGGATTACCTATAACCTATAGATCTCCTACGTTGTCGAGTACATGGCTAGAATCCCTAAATCTATATATAGAAGATGGTAATTAGAGCATTCTCCCAAGCACTTAGTTATCGCAAGCGCTTGTCATAAAAACCGCTAACTACTCCGTTGCCATATATGTATAGCATACCAACTAACTCTACCATTCAGTAAAGCCTGCCTTGATTTCACCCCCTAGTCTAAAATGGATGGTGCCGCAATTAGCGCCGGGGCAAAGCTAATCTGCCCAATCTTCGCTCTAACGAACGCGCGCTGATTGGTAGGTCTCTGGCCTGTTGGGTCAACTAGCTTGACTGTATCAATTGAAAACGGTCTAGAGTCTTTCAGCCACTTCTCTCTATTCTTGGTTGTCTTCAATCATTAGCGCCTCAACTTTTCTGCGACGTTTACCGTGCTTGGTTACTATCAAGACTTGCTTATCCCCGACAATACCATACATACCATGCTCGATGTCTACAAATCAGTCGACCCCTCAGTATACAGCCATGTGTACCCAGAGAACCCGGACCCACGGATCCAGGAGATCGCAGATCTGATGACAGAGTGGTTCCAACTCTTCATCGACGCGAGATATATAGATGCCGAGAACGTTGTTTTTCCTCCTCATAAGCACATTCTCATTGACACAACCGGAGCCGCCCAGTTGGGCCTCACTAAAGATGCCGTTGATCTTTATCAGATGCTTCCGTATAATATCGGCAGTACCAATTGGAACTTTGGCACGGATGCGGGCGAATTTCTTATGTGGGGTGGATTTCTGGATGACTTGAGGGGCTCCAAAGGTGACTGGTGGCGGACTGCCTCCGACCCCTTCTATGCGATCGATGACCTGAGTCCCCGGCACCGGCCTAAGGTTCGAGCATCTGACGGGGATACTCGAGGTTGGGATCATGAGAATGGTCCATATATGCGACCGTGGTACGTCACACTCACTGATTGCGGCAATCACGGGAGTGTCATGGTTCTCGATACAAAAACATGTGAGTAAAAACCCCCTTTCATGGCGTCCGCTAAGTGTTTAACCTGTTGATAGATCACATGTGGCTTATTGAACAGTTGGGCGGAAGCTCAGATCCCGCCTTTTCGGACAAGAGTAGGGACAATTACCCTGAACTACCCAACCAGAATGACCTAGCCCGATATCCTAGTCGCCCTGCTGTTGAATTTCTGCGTGATAGTAAGTTTAATCACATCCGCTTGGTCGAGTCTTGGCGTCTTTTAAAAGGCGTGGCCTGTGTTGATTTAATATCAACTCCAGCCCCAGGTCTCGCCCCGCGAGTTCCAGAACCTAATTAGATCCAGGATCTAGAGATTGTGCGGCCACTAATTATGTCAACTTCTAGTGATTTCCCGATTTCGAAACCTGGAATGGATCCCAGGTGGTCTATATGGAGCTAATGAAAAGAACTCTGATAATGAGTACTATGAAGAGTATAAAGAACTCTACAAGGAATGTGGTTGGCCGGACAAGTTCAATCCTATACTCTTCGACTCCAAGCGCCGTGAGGGCGGTAAACGGTTCAGTTACCATACGAGTTCACCAGAGCCATCTGAGCGTGAACGCTCATACGCCCCACTGAATCATCTCTACGGCGTCATGGCGGCGGCTCGGGAAAGAGTCCAGAGTCAGATCCACCTCGTTGACGCTACATATCGTCTCGAGAACAAAATGCACCATGACCATTGGGAGGAATCAAGGCTACAGTCCCGGAAACTGAGCTCGGAAGACTACCTATTCAACCCTAATTGGGACGAGGACAATGGTGCTCTTAGAACTGAGCTTGAATTCCGAAAAGCTGACCTTGAGGCTTTATGCACGCGCAGCGGTCGTTATGCCGGTTCTGGCTGGGCGGGAGTATCAGACGAGGAAATCAGCCAGTGGTATGAGAAAGCTGCTCAGGATAACCGTATCGCAACCCTCGAGGCACTGTTACAGGACGAGGACGTGAAGAGCCGAATCGAGCGCGAGTTCCGAGAAGCAAAGGCTGCTGCCACCGCGACGCCAGCAGAGGCATGGGAAAACAAGGCCATGGACGACAGCCGATGGGAGAACGATGATTGGAAGGATCGCTGGAGCATTCTGGGGAGCGGGACGAATCTTGTTGATGTCAAAACGGTTCTCGACGAGGACATGAGCGTAGAAGAACTAGAAAGGAGGATAGTGTACGAGCTTGAGAAGAATGAAGACAGATCCTGGAAGGGGAAAAGGCTGTGGCGAAACAACGAAGGCAGAGTCGCGGTGATACTCGACCGCCCGCATGATGAAATATAGTTAGCCAAGGCGATGCTGCAGACGGTATAACAAATGCGGCAAATCAGGAGTGCGCCAGTGTCCTTGAGGCCAGCTGACGGCTGCATCCGGTGCCCTTATAGAATCAAGTGGTGAGCTGACTTCTGGGTAAGACCAGGAGCTTGGCCAACTCATTACAGCACTTCTACGTTGGTCTTCAAAGTCTACACACGACCATCTAACCCAGGCGAAATGGGCCTATAAGTTTTGATATGGCAAACTTATTAATGCAAAGACTCGATTATGCACGTACTTGCATCACAGAGGCTATTGCAATATTCACAACCGAACGGATTTTGCTACCAGTTTTATGAGTAACCGAGGACACATCTGCTTTACTATGAATATACTTTGAAGAAGAAGTTACCAACGAGAGAGAGAACCCTTTCTCTGGCCGATAACCTAACCTATCAGACGGGTTACCGTGGGTATCTCCTGCAACAGTAGCTTGATTACGATCATAAAACATTAACATCGCATGTCGACAGCACTCTCTTCTTGACATGCCCTTTCGTACCATGCCATTTCACGAGTATTCTATCATTGAATTTGCGGTGTATCGCCCTCGTTATTCTTATATGCTCTCTATCGTACATATTTCTTTCCCGCTTACGGTTTCACATCTCCAAACAACTTCGCACGAGATACTTCTCTCAACATGCATTCGCTTGATCGGTCCTTTAACCTCAAAAGCGCCTTTGCCGTGAGCACCTTCAGGATCGATGATGCTTTCAATTAGAATGTTGACAAGGTAGCACAAGAACTTTGTGTTTGAACCACGATCGCCTACCGTGAAGACTCCAGTATAGACGATTAGTAGAACTCAAGGCTTCGCGTGAAGTTTATTTGAAGTTATCTTAGTGACTAAGCCACTAATATCGAAGAGATTGGCCTGTTAGTCCGCTTGTCTCTTATGCTTGTCGGGTTCTACTACATGGTCCTAACCTAGGTCTTCCGACTGGCTGTGAAGTAGTTTAATTCGACGCCTGGCTGTTGATTGTATTATTAAAAACTGATGAGAACAAAACCTTAGCTCTACCGATCGATTTAGTAAAGTAGCATTTCAACAAAAAGGGCACGTGTAGACGTAAGCTACAAGCTGCCAAGATTGTCAAGACCCTGTTGGTAACTGGTACAGTTGGAGATACAGACAATTGATCGACGATAAGGTCAAAAGGACCGCTAGCACCTGCAAAGTACCAAGAGCAAAAGACCAACAATAAGGACAGTTCTCTGATTGAAAGGAATGAGAACCGTGGACCTTGAGAGACCATAGAGAATTATTAGTTGAAGTTGACTATGTTCCAAGCCATTGAAGCCAAGCCCTTTTCACATAAGCAAAGGTTCCAGGTGGTGTTCTATTTGGTAGTGGTACCTATTAACATCGTATATGAGATGGAGTCCCCGCTAGATATAGGAGCTTCTTAATGATAAGGGTGTCAAAACTAGGAGGCGGGGATACTTCCGATCCACATAGCAATAAACGTATATATTAGGCTCTGCCCTCCTGTACTATAGCCATAGGCACTTAGACTTCTAGATAATCTAACGGGATTACCATGTACTACCTTTGACAAAGGGTAGCACCAAACTGGCCATATTGGGTTATTTCGGACTCCCATGAAGACTTTGCTAAGGTTAGGGGCTACTGTAAGCTCAAGACGCCTAATTTTGCATAGAACGTCTAAACGCAATCAATACACACATCTCGGATTGAGCCATTAATTGATCAGCCTGCTTATATCTAGCGAAAGATCACACTTGTTTTATGATTTATTGGGATATAGAGCATTAATGCAATTTTCAATATCTTGAATTCTAATTTGATGTATGTTGCCGATACCCTGCACCTTGCGGTGTAAGGGAGAACTTGATCCTCTACCTCATCAGACCGGCCTTATAGGTAACCTTCCACTTTCTTATAAACTGTATAACGATGTAGCCCAGGCTTTTTTTTCTCTCTCTAAAAGCGGATTCATCCCGGACTGGATTACGTCAGTCTTATCGTCTGTCAATTGCCCTAGGCTAGAAAACAAAAACGAAGACGAAGACAAAGACGAACTACAAGAAGTTGATCGATTACGTGAGCCCGATTGACTTTTTCCCCAGAGGTAACTGTTTAATAACATCTTTTATTATCGCTAATTTAAAGCAGGAGTTAACTGAGATATTTTTTAAGGAAATAAGTATGCTTAAAATAGTATGCCGCCTATAATAAAGCCAGCTCTTGTGTTAGTGCTAAAACATAGAAGAACTTTTTATTAATAAATAATAGAATAGTCGTTTCTAGTTAGGTAACACTACAACTTTTTACCATGCTTGCATATTAGCGGTATCCAAGCGATGTTCTTTCTCTAAATGCCGTTTAGCCGGAAACGTCATAATCGATAAAAGTTCGAAGCCTTGTCTATAGTCAGTTTGGAATTTAAGCCGTCTTTCTTTAAACATCTATTCTTGAACAGGTAACAAAGGATCAAATCTAAAGTTAGTTAGAAATATTTACGTGCTATTCTTAATGCGGAGAACTTTATCTTTTCGAACTTCATGCACCCTAACTTTATCATCATATTCAAATTTGACTAATTCTCATGGATTTCTAAATTAAACAGAAGTTCTGTCGCCGAGCTTAGAATGGTTGAGATTACTGAACGAGAGCTACGTTCTCGAGTCCAGAGGGAACAGCATCGGTTGCGGCACGTCTTTGGAGACAGCAAAGGATGGGAACTAGAGACGTTCTTAGGAAACGGTAGCTTCGGCATAACAGTGTTATTGAGGGACAGTGATCCACTGCATCTCCGCTCAGCACGGAGAGATGTTTGGGGACAAAAGAGGGTCGTCCTCAAGTGGGCGCTATTCCCACAGCTCGGAATACAAGACTTTATTACTGAGATTAAAGCGCTCAAGGTAAGCGTAATCTCTAGATTACTCTATTATCTGGCTAGCCATTCTAATAAGGATCTTTAAACAAGTTCTTGCGTGGTAAAGCGCACCACCCTCAGATCATTGCAGCTACTATAGACGTTACCAACTACCGTCCATTCTCCGTCCCGAGTGTCGGAGATATATTCCGCCGTATAATAGCGCCATTTATAAACCCACCGAGTAATATATTCAAGATACTGCGCGGCAACCGAGGTCCGGCGATATTGCTAGAATATATAGAAAATGGGAGTCTCCAAAAGCTGTCCCAGAGAGCGTGGAGGCTGAATATCGATTTTCCCAACCGTCTTCTTTGGAGCTTTTACTTGTGCTGTAAGAGCGATAGATATCCTTTACACTGGCATGAATACAAGCAGGAGCATCCCTTACTAATTTGTTTAAGTGGTTAGAGCTTGTGCTGGGCTACATTACCCACACGTTGTTCCTAAACCTGGCGATGGACCTCTAGTGTTAGAAACGATCACGCGCCCCGAGCCAAATGGATTCGCCCACAATGATATTGCGCTGAGAAACATTATGGTTGGTCGATCAGATCATCTCGTCGCAGAGCGTAAGTATTTCAGTAATTTCTTAGAGGCCCTTGCTCATTCGTAAGAAATACGAGACCAGATGCTGCCAAATGTTGAAGAATTACCACTAACTCTTTTACTTTAAAGATGGTATAATGCCTCGACTTCACCTGATAGATTATGGACTTAGTACCGATATTCCAAACAGCAAACAAGCAGTAAGGGATAATCTGTTTGGAATCACTGTAGTAAGTCAAACATTCTAAACATTTGCTGGTAATCCCATCTAACATAATATTGACAGGCAATATTACATTTGATAAACCCAAACTTAGGACCCATCAGCAATACTAACACCATGGCGTATAACGGAATTATGACGTACGCAACGGACATCCTGCCTATGCTAGGGCGGGATGAATTTCCCTTTCTCGATCCTGAGCTGCGACAGCTCCTTGTTGAAGCCGTTGCGGTTGATCCGAATCTCCGACCTTCCATACAAGATATGTTCAGACGAACGCTAGCGGGGAAGGAGAAAGTTGCAGATGCCTATGCAGATGTAGGGGCAGGAGGTCCTCTGGCGGGTATTTATGACTATGAGACGAATGAATTTATTAGTAGATTATTACAGCAACTAGTATTGGACGCTGATATTGTTTAATTGTCGAAGGTATGGTATACTCTCACAGGTTACTAAGGAGTCATGAATGAAAGGCACCTATTATCTACAATCAATAGGCTACGGATTCTTGAAAATGCTACTCATGCCAATCCTCCATGATAAGTGTACGGACTCTGACTAACCAGAAATCTTGCACTCGCCGATATTCCCATCCAGAAGGTTATTATCGCGGTTGAGCTACGGGGCTTGCTTCTTAATGATTGCCATCTCAAGACTCATATCGCCAGTGGGTGTGGAAAATCTGAAAGCGGTGATGCGCACGTCCAGCTAATTGAGGGACACTTGGAGAACGACATGGACTGGCTTGGACAGAAAACGAAACTTTCAGCATGTTATTCCTAGTGTGAGGTGTACACGAAACTTAGGAAACGGGGGTTTTACTATCCTAGGAAAGGATAGGGGACAGGGTAGCCTGCATGAACTCCTACGGAGGTGCGCGGAAGAAAACGTTTATATATATGTGGCTTCTACCCACCTCGCCTTTCTGCGATAGTCGGCAATTATATCCTGGACATATCTAGGTGTTTTAGATGGCTATGCGCCTAAGTAGGTGCCCGATGCCTCGCACCAGGATCCGGAAGACCTAGACTCTGTGTGCGCCGCCAGTGCATACCTAAGTGACACAACTGCCGAAGCTCGACTACCAACTGAATATCTCCTCGATCACTTCCTCGGGGCTACGCTCTTCACGGGCGGTTCTGGTATAATGAAGGCAACCTCCTCTTCCATCGATCTTTAGGAGCGGTCGAGAGCTAAACCATTCCGGTGCCTCGTAGCCATCGGCCCTGGCATCCGCTTTTCTTAATTCTGTCTCCTCGATTTCCATGACTCTTTCAGCAGCTTTCGCTACCAGTAAACTGTTCCAGAGTCCCTCTTGGCGGTGCACTGAGCGAAGAATAGCAATCGCTCGATGGCGGATTGTAGGGTCTCGACAATTGGTAGCCACAGCGTACACTGGAATGATATATCCCGATTCCCAGCCGAATGAAACTGTATTGTCTCCGCTGTCATTAATATACGAGACTATTTTTTCGCCAAGTAGTATCATTTCCAGTACTTGATCCATGAAGTCGTCCCAGGTAGCTGGTGAGTGCGGGTGTCGAAGCTCGATTTCAAATGAAATCCATGTTACCAGGACATTTAGTTGGAGTATAGCTGCAGCAAGTTCTTCTTTCCGCGTGAGATGTGCTCTCTTTGACTGCATGAGTTCCTGGACCCCGAGCCAAAACTTTGCCATTAGGTTTGCAAGATGACTCCGCTTGTCTTCCGTGGGGTTATGAGGAAATTGCACAGCGTCACCTGATAGCTTGGCATCCAGATTGCCGCTGAACAGGCAGGCGCCAAATTCAAAAGTGCTCTTAGCTTCATTGATACTGGAGAATGAGATGGGAGCATCGCCGTATATTTGACTAGCAAGAAGATGAGAAGATGCAACAAGTGGGCGCTGATAATCCCCGACCATCTGCGTTGATTGAATCAGCTGAGGCAAAGTCTCGAAGGATAGCAACAGGGCAGAGGAAGCCAACGGCGAACATTGAGCATCAGCAACGGTGCATGATCCGTGACAAGAGATAAATACAGAAAATCTTACCCTAGAAGCCTGTGAGTCTAGAAATGCAAATATTTTGGCGTATGTCTCCAATGAAGTGTAGGAGTTAATGCGGCTCGTGGACCCGAATTGTTGGTGATGCAGTGCGCCGGTGTGCTGGTCATATGCGGTCTCGCGCAAAAGCTTAACGCCACTTTGAATGTGAGTTATTGCTAAAGCATTGTTTCCTTGCATGTTCTATAAGACTCGGCATTAAGAATTAATATTGAACTTCATAACATGGAGGTTAAATAGGTGAATGATGATACCTCAAAGCAAGCGAAAAGAATAGACGAAACCAGGTAAATGTCAACGCTCCGCTTTCCATTGGTAAAAGACGGATCTAATAGATGCTTGATTGCAAGATTGTACTGCCCTAGTGCGAAGACTCCCACTGCATCTATATTGGCTGTCTGTTGCACGGCCAGCTCATGACGTGAACCTATAGCGATGATAGCATGACGTATAGCGGGTTCATGATGTGCAGCTTGAAGCACAAGTCTTTCCCAGAAGTGGGATCCGAAGAAACCAGCCAGTTGCGAGCACGTGCGCTGCACGAAAAACGCAAATGATCGCTTAGAACGCGGGCAGACCTGGATCTCAAAAGATGGGCCTGCTAGAACGGTCACCGTTTCCGTGGGCGTGTTGATGTGAGCATAGCCGTCACAGGTACGACCCGTCGATGTGCATCGGAGACAAGCCGGCACTGCCTCATCGCATTTAACTCGCCGTACTGTTCCAATTGTAAGTTTAGATGTAAATGTATGTCCTCATTGGGGTAGTTACTTTTGCAGGTGAGACATCCCGTTTGCGTCTTGGGCTGATACGCCCGCTGTCTCTTACCCTTTTTAACTTTAGTCATCTCGGGATTGGGATCTTATTAGTTGATGCACCTTTGGGGCTTAGTATCAAATGAGAAGAGGATGCCGCGGACAAGAATTGGCGAGAAGAGCTAACTCTACCATACCATTTCGCATATGCTTCAAGCGTGGCTACCCGGCGTCATCTTGAGCCGCATCATGTTGCCAGCCCCTTGCCAATCCTTGAGACTCGGCCTTGAGCTCCAATTTCCGCGCTATCTCATTTAAATGGGACCGTTGAAGGTCCCTGATTGGTGTGCTCGTAAGGGCCCTGTAACAATTTTACCCACATCAACCCTGTCACTTCAAGATTTCCCGGGCTAATCCTAACCTCTGGTAAGGTCAACACGTGAAGAAGGTTGCCTGAGCCTACTACAGCTGTTGCTAAGCTCATTGGTATCCTAGGTTTAGCTTTCGCTCTATCATATCTATTTGAATAAGGACATGATTTTAATTAAACGGCTTAATGGAGCTCCAGGATCATCATTGGACTTTCGCTCTGGGCTGCCTCGTAATAGCTCACCCAGCGATATCTATAAGAAGCAGCATAATATCCTTCATTGCACGTGAATCAGACAGAATATGTCACATTTGCTTCGGGTTCTTCGAATTTATCGCTCATTCTACACAGTCATAATTATGACCCGTCCTTGCCTATTTGCCTTGCTAGGCTTATTCCCCTTCGCATCAGCGACATGTTCTCAGAATTGTACCTGGGACACTATAACTGCCTCCCAGTCTCTCACCTGGTGCCCTTGCTACGACGGCTTCTTTTGTGCGAAACTCGATGTTAGTCCATCTGCTTTTATGAGAATACCCTGCCTGCCTAATAACCTCATTACATAGGTACCTCTAGATTATCAAAATCCGAAACTCGGTCGAGCTTCGGTTCCTCTTATCAAATTGCCGGCTAACTCTACCTCTTCCTATGGCTCTTATCAAGGCATGGTTCTCATCAATCCTGGTGGTCCGGGAGGCTCAAGTATAGACGAAGTTCAGAACTACGGCGTCACATATTATCAGGTTAGTCAGTACCAGATCATCATTGCACTTTTCTCTAGACCATTCTCAATTTCGCGAGTCCCCTATAGATTCATCGTCAACCGGCAGTTTCATATGCATTCTTATAGCGCATCCATTGTATGGCCACTAATTGTCGCCTTTTCATTTAGTCCGTGACTGGAGATAATTGGGACATCATAGGATTTGAGCCGAGAGGGATATACCGTAGCGAGCCCAACATAAACTGCTCAGCCACCACCACAACTACTTCTAATGGGAAATTGAATTCTCGATTTGTTCCCGAAGTGACAGACGAGTTTTTCACCAGTTACATTCAGGCTGGTGTAGAACTTGGTATCCAGTGCCAGGAGGTTGTCGGTGGAGAAAAGGATGCTGGGCCCCATATGTCGACTACGACAAACGCGAGGGACATGCTTAGCATTGTGGATGCGTTTAAAACGACTGTCGATGGCCGCAGAGCGGCGAAATCAAGCAATCTCCTGAATTACTTCGGTTACAGCTACGGTACATTCCTCGGGCAGGTCTTTGCCTCGATGTTTCCCGACAGAGTGGGTCACATGGTTCTAGATGGTGTCTTGAGTCTCGATTTACCCTTGGGAGAGAACCTCACCGAAGTAACCTCCCCAGCAGATGGCGTCATCGCTTCGTTCTTCATATACTGTTTCGAGGCAGGCCCATCGCAGTGTTCATTCTATACCGACTCTTCTGCACTATCTATATTCAATCGTTTCAATCAGTCATTCGCTCAACTCAATCCTCAAGAAGCAAACGCCAAAAACTGGGCAAATGCAACAGACATCGAGGCAGCATTGTTGACGCTGAAGACTGCCATCTTCGGCTCGGTCGCGTCACCGGTTTTCTCCTTCAACTCCTTATCCGACGCCTTAGTTGCTCTTGAACAGGCTATTGCTGTTCAAAATATTGCAGCATGGACAGAGGCAGTAGTCCCGCTCGTTGGAGACCCCACACCCGCGGGTGACGCGAACGCAGAGCTGAGACTTGGGACTTTATGCACTGACCAGGGCAATAAATGGTATAACAAAACACTGGAAGACCTAGATCCTGCGATTGAACACTTTAGGGAAGTAAGCATCATTGGTGAGATTATTGCCAAGTCAATGCTTGGATGTCTCGGCTGGTCTATCAAAGCTGCAGAAGTGTATACAGGCCCATTCGGCGGTGATACGCAGACTCCTATATTATTCGTTGGCAACACTTATGACCCAGTTTCACCCGTCACAAAGTAAGTAGGCTGTATTCCTTTCCCCAAACGTGAGACTGACATGATGGGAAGCGCACTCGCGGCCGCACCAAAGTACAAGGATGCCCAGGTAGTCACTGTTGACGGATTAGGGGTGAGTGAAGTCCCCCTCGACATAACCTATCATATTTATGCTAACTGATTCAAAGCACACATCAAGGGTTACCGATAACACCTGCCAGAAAGCAAAAGTAAATGCTTATTTTCAAACTACCCAGATGCCTGGCATTAATTCTTACTGTGCACTCGAGACTGGCCCGTTTGGAATCGTTCTGAATGCAACCCTGGAGAATGTTATTAGTGAGGCAGGTTTGTCTCAGCTGGTTCGTTGAGATAAGACTATAATGAAGTGCGGAAATTCAGTCCACGTATTCAATTCAGATGTTTAAAAGTTTAAACAGGTGTATCATTAATTAATAGTTTAATTCAAATAGGCAGTGCATAGAACCCTATGTAAATCTAGTTGCCAATTCTAAGGGCCTCCTGATAAGAAGCTCTTGGAACCAGGGTTTAAAAAAGTAGTCGTGTGAAGGCTTTAGCCTCTTTTTGGTCTATGTGGGAGATCTATGTATCTAAATAACTTCACTTTGCTTTTCCCATCTTGGTCACGTATAGGGGTCTCACTTTTTATTAGGTATCGAGAAAGACTATGTCAAACGGAGTGGAGACATATATAAGTAGACAGATAGATAGATGTATTCAGGATTATTAAAAGAAGTAAAGGAACAGCCCAAGGGCTACAAGGGATCTAGGGTCATATATAGACATGGGAGTGGAGTGTACCAGCCCCCTTATTTCAACAGACTGTATGTCATCAGGAGAATCCAGGGGAGCTGAAAGCCGAAGGGGTCGTATAACCATATTCACGATTTATGCTTTAGCACGTATGGCACTTGATATGTAAGAAAATCCTAATTATCTAGTGAATTACTTATTCAACCCTCAACTGTACTACCTAGTAGTTCCACATGATATAGCTCCTTGAACAACTGTGTCTTCGTCAAGCTCCCCACCATATCATCTTCCAACTGCTTTTATATTTCCAGACTTGCCTGTTGGTATTGATAGTGATCTCAAGCTGGCCTAGAGCTCTGTTCAACTGCAGGCAGGACAACCGTCCTTTGCGTTTGCCCCATCGGACCAGTCAGTGTGCAGGTCAACGGGTTGAATTTTCCCTTCTGGATACAAAAAAGGTATGCGTTCGGGTCACTAGGGTTCCCAATGTCTGACGTGAGAATGTGCGAGGCATCCAGGCCCGTTCTGTATGAAAAACTCCTAGTTAGAAAGCCGATTGTAGTCACATAAAAGCTTTGCAGACAATTTGAAAGTTTAGTAGAGCGTCTTTACATACCCGCTAGACGTCAGTGTCTCCCAGAATTCAACAGTGAAATTCGTGGTGCTAGTCCACCCATTTGCAGGTAGGCGAAATTGCAATGACGGGCTGGCGCATGGGGTCCACTCGGTTGGAGCTGGATCGGTTCCTGCAGGCCAGCCTACGCTGCAAGTTGTGTTGAGGGCATTGCCAATGCTTGATGCAGGGTCTGGGTACGTCACCGAGATGTCAACGAGGGAGTTGACGGAGGGTAGGCCGTAAGGAGGGTAAGGGTACGGGAAGGTGGCTCTTAAATCGGTGATAATAAACTCGGGTGCATCTCGGGATTCAAGAGGGAGCGCCAAGGCGAGAGGAATGAAGGACCACACGACGGCTGGAGCATGCATCTTGCTGAGGGCGTATGAGTATGTTTAGACAGCTCGATGGTTGTCAAGAATAGAAGTTTGGGATTGGGAAAACCGCTGCTGGAGTTGGGTTCGAAATTAGATTATGGTAGAAAGAATAGGATCCTGAAATATTTCTCGCGATGACTGCTTCTATTTGTACTCGAACTTATAGTGGTGGCGACAGCCCCGTCTCTACCTATTCTACAGTTCTTCTATGCTTAGTCGAGCAGATATATGGGGCCCGTACTCCGAAGAAGCCATATCGTTACAACAACGCCACATTGAATACGAGGTATTTAATCGATCCATATACGAGCTCTATTGAATACGATCTCTTCAAAAAGTTGCCACAGTCAAATAGGGTGCTTAGGTGAGACTGTAAAACCACACTCGGCCTCAGATTTAGTTCATTTACTACTTAATGAAAGGCTGCGGTTAATGGTCCTTCTCGCCAAATTGTTGGTGCCAGCATGTGTAGTAGTGCGGGTAGCCTCGTTTATCACAGCTAATTCAGCTTCATTAGCAGTCGTTTTAGTGGTGCACTATATATATATATATATATTTGCGTTGTACTTCCATAGATAAACCACACAGGTTCTATACTCTGTACCATTGATTGGTGACCCAGACTTCTTTTTTTGCTATTCAATTTGCGATAACTTTTCTCATCTTTTCTCTTTTGGCCATGTAAGGAATATCGACTTACAGCCTTTTCTCTAGGGTATGACCCACCTCTGGACCAGCTACACGGCTGACCTATCCGGGCCGTCTTGGTATATTTTTAGCTTCTGTGAGATTCAGCGCTGAGCTGAACACATGACACAGCCCACTGGGTTGCTTATCGTCGGACGTTCCGTCATACGTCATTACTTTATTGTTGTTAACTTATACCTATAGCAAATCATTGATTGCCATAAAAAGCGGCGAGGACTAGGCGGCTTGTGACCTCTACCTCCAACATCTCATTGGTATAAACCTAGCCTCTTACTCATGGTTGGCGTACTCACGCACCAATCGCTTAGCCACCCCTCCATGCCCTATGGAAATGTCAACGCCACCCAGCTTTTCTTTGTATTTCGTACGGGTCACCATATAACATGTGCTAAAGCTGGCGTTACTAGGAATTCGAGCAGCCTTACAGCTGGGTTTGCTTCTTGCATATCTTACAGCGGGTGTAGACCGACAACGCCGGTTGAGGGTATGAACTGGAAGGCAATCTCCCTCCAATCTTACCTTGGTAGATGTGCGCCTTCATGGCGAGGCCGATGAGGTTCTGCGTAGTCCTGAACCAGGATTCCAATCCGTTGGCGCCTCTGCTTATGCTCATCGGTCGTGCACTATAGCGAAAAGCGTCCTCGTGATGTGCTTGACCGCTAATGCTGTTAGCGATAGGACGATTGAGAAGGATAACTGTGACGGCATGCATCAGTGAGAGGAAATAATGTGCCAGATGAGAATGTAAATTCCTGATCGCGTCCGGGTAGCCCCAGACATCTTCAAGTCTCTGGCGTATTTCATGCTACTGCTACTTGAAGACTCAGTAGCATGAAAAGTCAAGATCTCATAACAATCCGTTCAAGATACTGACTTCCCGCTTTCAAGCAAAGTAGGTTACAAAACACGCCGTATTTCGTGCTGCCGGATCAGCGCAGGGTGAAATCTATAATAATAATAACAGCTTAAACAAGCACGTAATGTTCCAGGCTGACGCCACAGACTTTTAACAGCTCCGTAGTTTTCCGTTGGAAGATCTCTTCAACATCATAATTGGTAATAAGTCCCTTGTCAACCATGTCGGTCAGCAACTGTAGAACCCGAGGGTCTTCTTTCTGCACTTGGTTATTTCGTTTATCCTGGTACTGTGTCCGTTGGCCCTGGCACTCATCATCGTATCTGATTACAGGGCGAGTGTATTCGGGGAAATCTCCGAATAAGCCTTCATTATGCATCAAACCGTGTACATAGCATTCTCCGACTACCGAGCAGCGGTTTGCTGGCTCGGGGTGAGGGCGTAAGAGAATCGGAACGGAGCAACCCAATATATTGCATACTCTGTCTCCGGGCTGAGCACCTTGCGGCCCCAGTCCGATGTATCCATCTGTACTCCAGAAGAAACAGCGACCTTTCAAACTTTCAACAGCTTGAGAAAGAAACAACCGTAGTTCCGTAGACCTGGAGAGGTCTGGATCGTCTGAATTGCCAGAAACCATTAGTTCCGTAACCGCCGTCTCACATTCTTGTTGTGAGATATGCCACTCGTTGGGAGGGAAAAATGAATCTCTTAATTCATTGCAGCAAATGGTTCGGGAATATGCCTCTAACAAGCTTTCTTTGCCCTGATATGAGTTCTGACGGATGCTCTTCGGCAGGAGCATACAGAACCAATCCTGAAAATCGCTGTCGCCAAGTTGGTCAGGGGCTGCTACCTTTTCAACAGTAGTCAAAACCTTACAAGAGATCGGTAGACCCTCATTTTCAGGATCCATCACGGCTGGAAGGCTGCAAAGCCTTGACCATTGGTATACATCCGGAGGACACTGGAGGCGGCGTTCAATAGCTGGAGGGACAGCCCAGTTGGGAACCCAACTGGGAAGCTCAACACCTGCTTCAATTTCGCACCTGGATAAAATTTCGAGTGAATTATAATGACTAATCCACGCCAATGCAACATTCCTGTAGACCTGCGACGGCTCTAAGGAATAGTCTGGAGTAATTCCTATCGCCTGGTCCCACGGATGTAATAGGTTCAGCAACCCGTATATACGATCTTTCGGGTCGCTGCATTTGAACATGCCCACATCAGCTCGTAGATCCATGAACGTGACCCCTGGCCACAAAGTGATGAGCTTCACTATCAGAGACATTCGCGCCGCGAAAGGTTGCGCATCCTGATCGCCCATCAGCTGGTTTTCAAACAAGTACATGTAGTACATGACAGTACGGAAACTTGACCAGGGAACAACTTTTTGGCCACAGGAGATGAAAGATCTCTCTCCTCCAAGGACAATCTCTTGGCAGATCCAGAGTCTCTCAAACCATTCTCTGCTTATGAGATGGAAAATGGACCTCATCTCCGCCGGTGGAACAGAAAGCCAACCACTAGAAGACGTAGCGGACCCGGATTCGAAACCCGAAGTTGCTGAGGGCTTGAGTCTCCAATCACGCCAGTCTACCTCCAGCAATGGCGCGAGACGTGAGATGGTGTCAAGCGCCAGGGAGCTATCTTCAGATTCGGGTCCCAGCCATGCGACTACACGCCGGCTAGTTCTATAGATATCGCCCATCTTCAGCAGCTGTTGGCTTCGTTCGACCAGGTTGCTCTGATCAATACATAGTGCATCTACCCACAAGGCCCGCGCCCGATCATCGAAGCGCAGGTGGCGCAAGGCAGTCGCCAAGTTCTGGGTGACCAAAATCGTCTGCTCTCCCGACGGACTACACATTTGCACGGGGACACGGTCATCAGCAGATCCCCAGACATATGATAGCGCTTCATAAACAGGCGGTGTGGCGAGGGAAAATGCAACTTCTTGAAGCTCGATGCGCAGTCTGTCATGAAACGCACCAGGCTGAAGGGCCATCAATCTGATACCGTTCTCACCATATTTATTCAGCGGTGTGTATTTGTATGCAGGCATGTGCGCGACTTGAAGGAAACACGGAAAACAAATGTTTCCAATGTTCCCAAACAATAATAACGCATTATGTGAAGCTGACTGTTGCTAGGTGCGGAACTCGGAGACTTAGACTCGAATAGCCGTGGATGTCACAGCTGTGGGCAAGTGTCACGCAGCCGCAGACTTGCTGCTGATTAAACCATTGACACACGCCACCGCCCTCTCTCCCCCAGCAGACTCAGGGGTATTCATGATTATAAAAACGTTTCCATGTCTAATAATTCTATAATAGAATGTTCATTAGTTTTAGCAGTTATATTTGCATCTTCAACATATTCTACCTGAAGACTTCGTCCCGTTTATCCATTCCGTAACTCAAAATGCGAATCAAACTCGCTGCTCTCCTCTTTCTTGGCCTGGGTGCCATGGCCAGTCCTGTTGTAATTCTACAAGTCGAAACACATACTGTTCAGTTACCGTTAAGCTACGTGCACCACTAATAAGTATTCTTGGTATGGCGTGAGTTGAGCATCGGCCTGTCCTCTAACCAACGCTAATACAATAGCCCACAACGAGATAATGGCAAGATAACGGGACCTGAGCCTTACAACATCTTTAACCGTGGCGCGGATGTCGAGTCCCGCAACAGTGAGATCTACAAAGTCGCCAATGTTGACAATGAAAAAGAAGACAACCCCAAGATCATCGGCCCCAAGCCGTACAAGATTTTCAACAGGAGGACAATGAGAAGCGAGGCAGCGGAATCTAACAAAATTTTCAATACCCCAGTGGAAAGTGAGTAAATTGTAAATCGGATAATAGGTTAGTTCACTTTAGCTTGGAAGTGTCGCTGCTTGGCCAAATTCGTGAAGGCCCAGCGTGTCTGAAATGCCTATAGGGGCGTCGATGAATAGCGGGGGCGTTAAGTGAGACTGGCTGGTAAATAGGTTTCACGTCGATTCCAAGTTACTGAAGAATGTAGCAAAGTGACTCTCGCACTCCTCGTGCTGTCAAACGCAGCATGGATACGGGCTCCCTAGCCTGGCGGTCGGCACCAAGAGAAATAGACTACTGTAAGTGCAGCCTAACAATTTATAGTATACAGGTTAGAACGAACTGACATATGCCATGTGTCTGGTCCTGATCTGTAGTTGGTAGTCCGGATAAGATATTGGTGCCTTTCGACCACGACTGGGTGAACTTGACAGACAATGGAATCGGCGGTATCAGATACGCCGACGACAAGTGCAAGGACATGATCCCGCGTAAGTGGTCGCTTTATTTACACTCTTTCCCAAATCAAGACATCCAAGCTAATTTGAGTCGCACAATAGCTGTTGGGGGCTCTGTCTCGGTGCCCGATGATTTCGCATCCAAGTACAGCCTCGCGCCCGGTGTAAGGTCGACGCAACGAAAAGGAGAGATGCATTATCTCGTAGCAGGCTACCACCCACTTCACTATCTCGTAAAGCTCGCCCTTCCATTCTGTCAAAACTTACTAGTCCGTTACCAACCACCTAATTTGCGTTCACGGAGCTAACCTTGTGACAGTCGGTGATCCGTGATCAACACTACCAACCGATGGGGCTATCGTCGCTGTCTGACATTACCAAGCGCAACCACGTGCTGCACTGCGTTGAGGCAACACGGAAGGCACTACACTGCTTCATCGACCCAACGTTCATCAATTTAGAGATGGAGTATCGGCACATGCTTAATGGCCAGGTGATGCGCTTGCTTCGTGAGCCGCGGCACATATGAGCGGGATGCCAGGAGTAGAGCTTTGAGAGAATAGAGACCCCTCAGGTGTAACAACGGGTTCGCTTTCGTATAACCTGTTCTATTCGATTAGGCATATACGGGTAGTTAGGCGGCTGACAGTGCCTTGGGTTCATGCGACAACTACAGATATGATTTTAAAAATCTATTGAGATCTCGTAAGCTGGAGCAGACATTGTCTAACTTGGCTTGGGTTAAAAAGACTGTGTGTTTAGCATGCTGAGACAAAATAAAATTTATGCTTTAGATTTATCACATCCAAACAGAGCGCGTCAGTTTAACTCATGTCAGGATATTCCCTACCTACGAGGCTCAGTTGTCGGTAGCAAGGGATGATAATTAATTAACGTTGGAAATACCAACCATGTTTGGTTAGCGAGAGTGGGGTGGGTGCATTGCATCTTTGCCCAGCTAAGAATAGCACCCGCGCTAAGCCCCAAAAGTGGATATGTTTCACCCATCATTTCCTAATTAGGAGAGCTCGTACCGCTACCGAAAGTTTCATCTTGCCAAGCTCATCATATTTTTACCTATCGTTATCCCTATTGAATACCTACAAATGACAAGGATATGGGACTACAGATTATCTCACTTGACGGCTGCATCGCAGAAAGTTCTACGAATCTTTGGCATCAGAAGAGGAACAGCTCATCATTGTCAGGTAACCTATAGCCATCCTCCTCCTCTAGTGCAATGCCTGCGAATCCCGGGCAGCAGCAACATGGTATAAGTCGTCGATGGCAGCATCGACTCCTCTAACGAGAAAATCACCGTCCACAATTGCGCAAACATTACCGGGGCTTTCGCTTCGCTCTCTTATGCGTCGAGAAGATGACGTCCTCGTCAGAGAGGTCTTTCTATTTCCTAGCTTTCAGGTTCGTCGTGTCTCACTCGACCCAGCTGCTACCGTGCGTTCACCTTTGTCGCCCACGGCCACTGACATACACATTGTTAGACAGCGCTATCATCGCCGGCAATTTAAACCTCCAAGTCCGTTACACCCTGAGTGCAGCTTTCGGTATGTGTATACTGTATACGAATTGTGCCCCGAGCCCCTCACTGCCACCCCTCTTCTATTGTGTCGACTACACCGTGATTAGTAGTACTTACATCGTGGTTGTACCAACCATGGACTATTGTCACAACAACTGGCTAACTTGGTAACCTCTTCTTTATTTTTTTCCAGGCCGACCCATCCACTTCTCCTTACAATGCTCATGGGGTGGTCTTTGCGTATGTCGTCGTGTTCTCATATGTTGATATCTTTGATACCTTCCACTCAAAGACTACGTAAATCCGTGATGTGCATGCTGAATAACACCTTCACATCCACAGGCATTTCTCCCCTTTTTCATAGCTATGTGTGATTATCTTTATGCGCGGCCTGTCTATCTTCTGCTGCACGCCGCCGACAACGACAACGCCAACACATATTCTCGGGCGCCCGCCTTTCGATTCGCTGCCCTCGCTCTACTATGGGGATACGCTGTTGCCGATCTGTCCCTCCTGACTGAGAGGACGGCAGGTGTCATATGCCCTACATGGTGGTATATCGAACGCTTCATCCCTCTTGCACAGCTGAGCGCCGTGTTCCTCGACGCCGTCATCATTAGCCAGGTCACCAGGTTGCACCAGGCGAACCATGACCAAGCTTCGGATTCGGTGCCTTACTCCATCTCTCCCGGGCCAGCCCGCTCTTCGGCTTGTCTCCTCACCGGGGATGTGCACCCTCCATGGGCCGTTACTGTTTCTACGCATTGGTGGCCTTTCTGCTAGTCCTTTTCCCCGCATTCTTCATGCACTCACAAGCTGATTACGGCATCTCACCGAGGCAAACCATGAAAACTGGGCGTGCCGAGTCAGATGCCTGGTTGGCTAATGCCATGAAGAGCGCATCCCTCCAGTCTGCTGTGAAGGAGTACCGGCGCCGCTATAGAATGCCACTACCGCCTAATTTCGACAAATGGTATGAATTCGCGCTGTCGGTCAACTCTTCCGTCATCGATGCTTTCAACCAGATCAACTCGGACCCCCTCCCCTTCTGAGCAATCCCGCCCACTATCCTACGCGACAAGACGACCCATCTCCTCGAGCACCCTAGCCTATCTATAGGCGGCCTGCTAATCAAAGGGGGCTAGACGTCTGTTTCGCCGCATGTCCACGGTATACATAGGCGGATGGTGGACGCCGTTGAAGAGATGGTCAAGCCGTTTAGTCAATGGCTGCCCGACATGGAGCTGGCCTTTAATCTAGACGATGAATGCCGCATCGCCGTCCCCGCGACCGATATGGCACTGTTCGAAAACGAGGCGCATGCAGCACGTTCCCGGCTGGAGTCGAAGCAAGGCCTGATTTCGTTCAGCCAGACCCAAAGTCCGCCCTAAGACCGCGGGTTCCTCGACACCGACGAGTCCATTTGGGGACGGCAGTCCGACTGGTTCCAGAATTGGTCGAAGAGCCCCGTGTTCTCGCGGCTCATAGCGCCCACGTGCCCAGCCGATACGCGGTCGAGTCAACTCGGCTGGTGGAACCGTAAGGCGAGATGCAGGGACTGCGCGTCGGCCCATATGGAGCACGGCTTCATGTACAACTGGACGGCGGCAGACGACGTTTACCAGCATCCCGATCTCGCACATCTGCACGGATTTCTGGCGTCGCCCGCCGCCCTGGCGGCCTCCCAGTCGCTGTTCCCGGTCTTCAGCCAGAGCCGGGTGCACGGCTTCGGCAACATTCTGTACCCGGGCCCGTGGAGCTTCCACGAGAAGGCGCACTACGAAGAGGACAAAGACGTCCCGTGGGAGAGCAAGCTCAACAGCCTCTACTGGCGTGGGGCGTTGTCGGACGGATTCGCGATTCACGGATCGTGGCAGATGTTGATACGGGCGAGATTCGTGCATCTCGCATCCAGTATTCGAGGCGCCGTCAGTGAACATGCCATCTTCCGCTCCTTCACAAGACGCCAGACAAAGACGCCGGAGCCAACCTAGCAGAACAGTTTTACACCAAGTGATCAGCTCACCCTCAACGTCTCCTTCGTCGGCCCGTTCGCCCGCTGTGACGAGCGCGACTGCACCGCCGAACATACGGCATTTTATGGGTCCCCATCCGCCCCCGCGCCACCGGCAGACGATTTCCAAGAAATCTGGCGCCACCGGCACCTGATCGACCTGGACGGGGCAGCCTTCAGCGGGTGATTTCTGCCCTTCGTGCGCTCCGGTTCTCTGCCGTACCGGGCCGCACTCTTCCGGACATGGTGGGAGGAGCGCGTGCATCCATGGGCACACTACGTCCCGCTCGACGTGCGGCTGGAGGATCTCTGGGGTGCGTTACGCTACTTCGGGGGAGCCGAGGGAGCGGGACACGCGGAGGAGATCGCGGTAGCGGGACAGCGGTGGGCGCAAAAGGCGCTTCGGAGAGAGGATATGCAGGTGTACATGTTTCGCCTACTGCTCGAGTGGGGACGGCTTGTAGACGATAGGCGGGAGGAGCTAGGTTTTCCTTCTAACTGATGGAAATTTGTATATTTACTATTGGTGGGCAAGACATCTACCGCTAACTCGGGGATATGATGGATGGATGGGAGTTCAAGGGCAGGCTATGTAATCAACTCTTTGTATGTGTAAGTGTTGTTTATCATAGGATGTCTGTACTACAGGGACGAATCAGACTCCTAGGAGGTAAGTAAATAAGTATAGGAGTATGTGGAATTATAGATAAAGTAACTAAGCTATGATTAATTATGATCTTAGCTAAGTAGCGAGCGATACAACACAATACCATATAATACGACACGACACTGTGGCCGAGAATTTAATTACCGTTGTTGAAAACGAACTATTTTCCGGCATTCTAGTCTATTCGATTATACTTGCCGGGTGTTGAAACACTTTTTTCCTTCTGCGGTTTAAATCGCTACGTTTCGATGTAATGCTTCCTACTCCTCACTACTGGACTAGAAACACGCAAAAACACACGCAAAAACACACGCAGAAAGCCCATATTAGCGAGATAGACTCAGGATGAGATAAATTTGATCTATTGAGTACCTAAGTTCAAGATTCACTATACACATTCGCTATTTCTCACCTTTGAGATTCGCCGGTTATGAATGAAGCTGCCATCTAGAAGCATCAATCGACGGAGGTATATAACTATAAGCCAGCCCATCTCAATCTACACATTCACCCACCCTGTTCCGTCATCCAGCTTTTTACGCTATTTTCCAAGCAATCAATCACCGTACCGTACTACCATTTAATATTTGGACAAGTCCGGCATAGCCTAGTCGGGACCGGTAGATAGACAGACAGATCCTCGGCTCTCACTCCAACTAAGAACCCCTCCTTCGAACCCAAGCTCATACCTCTAGTGATTCAACCAATCAGATAGACAGATAGACAGGAGACAGAACACACCTCATACAGAAACTAACATACACAGGACAGTACGTAGCTCACAAGGGCAGAAGGGTCATCGTCAATCGCACCTTTTTCAATCCCTAATCTAACTTTCTACGAATATAATCGTACAGGTATTTTGGCATAGCATAGCACATCAAAGCTTGGATTTAAAAGTACTGGTACATCCACGTAATCACCGAATTCAAGGTATCAGATTATATTGTTTTGAGCCTCGGCTTAGAACTAACTACATCCGTTCACGTCTCCGGGGCGCAGCCCGTATGATATTATCGACTCTTAGGAGTAGCTGTTTGTTACACGTTAGTAAGCTTCTGCTAGCAGGGAGTAGAAAAGAGGGGGAGGGGAGGTTAGGTATTGGTCAATAGAAAGAACATTCATCACTAAGAAAAGTCATGTCATCTTGCATAAACACGCACCTCAGCGGCCTCGCTCGCCGAGGAGACGACAGCCTTTTTCAACTTATAACTCTCGATGACGCCGTGATCCCGCATGTCGGCGATGCCGCCGCCCGGCGTCATGAGGTCAAGGCCGTAGGTCGACATACCGTCGTAGATGGCCTTGCGCAGGCGCGCGACGAGTTCGCTCGAGTCTAGACCGGCGTTGTCGGCGAGAATGGTGGGAAGTTGCCGCAGCGCCGCAGCAAAGGAGGACACGGCGATCTGCCTCTTGCCCTCAACACGTGTGGCGGCGCCCTCGACGGCCTTTGCCATGAGCATCTCGGCACAGCCGCCACCGAGCGTCGTCCTGGGCTCCTTGACGGTCTGCGAGAGCACGGCTAGGGCGTCGTGTAACGACCGCTCGGCCTCGTCCAACAGCTGATCCGTGGCACCCCGGAGTACAATGGTGCAGGCCTGGCCGGCAGCGACGCCCGAGAACCGGATCAGGGTATCCTCGCCTATGATGACCTCCTCAATCAGGTCGCAGTGACCGAGCTTGACCTGCTCGGGATGGTCAAAGGTCGACGTGATCTCGCCGCCCGTCACGAGCGCCAGACGTTCGATGCCGTCGAAGTCGGCGTGCTCGATGGACATGATGCCGGCATCGGTGAACAGCTGCTCGGGCCAGTTGTAGATGAGCTGGCGGTTGATGAAGCAGTTGATGCCGTGCGCCTTGATCTTCTCGACCTTGGCCTTCATCTTCTCCTTCTCGGCCCTCTCCAACTCGGCCAACTTACTCGTCGAGCTGACCTGGAAGCGGGCGCCGAATATCTTGACCTTGTCTGTATCCATAGATGTATTGGCCACTAGGATCTTGGCCTTTTCTAGACGTTTGGGCTGGTTGACACCGATCTTTTTATCGAGAATAAAACCCTCGTCGAGATACGAGTCGCTCAGCTTGCCGCCGGCCTTCTTGATGATCTGGATGTGGCTGAGGTCGGAGGAGCCCTTGAGACGGAGAACGGCGTCGACGGCCAGCTTGGCGAACAGGTCCCGGTCTTGGGCCAAAACCTTGGAGCTCAGGGTTGTGCGGGCGATGGCGAGCAAATCTTTCTTGAAGGCCTCGGGGTTCTTGCTGTGGTCGACGGCCGAGTGCTCGAGGGCTTGCAGGGCAGCCTGGCTCGCTATCCGGTAGCCCTCGATGATGGTCTGGGGATGTATCTTCTTATCGACGAGCTTCTCGGCCTCGCGCAGCAGCTCGGCGGCCAGGACGGCAACCGATGTTGTGCCATCTCCTACCTCGTCATCCTGGACCTTGGAAATGTTCACGAGGACTTTGGCGGCGGCGTTATCGAGGGCAATGGATTTAAGAATGGTGGCACCGTCGTTGGTTACCATCATTTCCTGCGTCGAGCTACGAGCCAAGTTGCATGTCAGCCGGCTATGATTCTATTGGTGCAAGAAGAGGGTGCGAGAAGAGGGTACGAGGTTATCAGGACGGGACAGTTGACTGTAGGAGGCGCGAGCAGTAGTGATAGGAGGGCCATCGTATGGTGGTATGTATGGTCTGGTATAAGGAATATGAAGCATAGAATATAGCATGTGACGTACGCAGACTGTAATATCTTGTCCATGCCCTTGGGGCCCAGAGTACTCTTCACCAAGTCGCCGATGGCAATGGCGCCGACAAAGGCAGCCAGACGGGCATTCTCTCCCTTCTCCTCGATGGTACCCTCCTGGAAGATCTGGGTGGGACTGAAGGACGACTTATTTTGCCATGTTAGTAACGGTGGACGACTTGGCTGGAGATGTCATACCATCTTGATTACCAAGCCTGGTCGAGCTTATAATCGAGGAAGGGGGGGCCGTCGTAAGTCGGTATGGAGTTGTATATGCGTTGCGCGAGGTCGTGTGTATGTGATCTTCAACAAGCTCCGAGACAGAAATTATTTATTTTGGCTGTCACCTAACAGTTACTAGGTATCCCTACTGACGTACTGATAGCGCGGGCGCATAGGTAGATCTAGGTACCTACATACATAAGGCAGGTATCCAGTAGGCATCGATAGGCATTGCCTCTACCTTAGGTATGTACATACATACATCCGGCTCTAAGATGCGCTAGCTTCACAGCAGTAGGTACAGTAACTATCTACTGGTGGGGGTTTGACAGGCACTGCCCGCAGCTGCAGGGGAGGGGCTCAATCTCTGGCGGGAAAACCAAGTTCCGTCCAAGCCAACCAGATAGCGCGATAAGAAGCCATTGATAGAGGGGTTGACCAGGAACCGGCGGACACCTACAGTGCTGCGCACCCCGCACCGAAACGCACAAATCCGCCCAAGTTATTTTTTTGCAGCAGCTGGACAGTCGGCGCAAAATTCGAAAAATTGTTGATCCCACTGCTCTGGATTGTGTGAAGCTACTCCATCCGCCCATCCCACCCAATCACGTCCGCCACTCGGTGTATCTGATCCATCTGCATTTTCGATCCATCGTCTCTCGACGCTCGCGGCTCTAGTTTTGCACGGCGACACAGCGCCCTCAATACAACCCCCCACCGTCCGTCGACCAGCCATTCCCGACTGGATATATACACCAACACCACTACTACTACCACTACCACCTCGGCGCCGACACCTTTACCAGACCCTCAGACGCTCTATTCTATCCCGACCACACATCCCGCCCAGCATGGCGCCGTCTTTCGACCACCTGCGCGATGCGGATCTCGACGAGGGTGACTACGATGACGATGAGATCGACATCTCCGATCTGCGAGAGAAATACGAGGTCCAGTTGGAGCAGGGCTACGACACCTTCGTCGTCGTCGACGGCCTGCCCGAGGTCACTGAGGACCAGAAACCGAGGCTCATCAAGTTCCTGCTGAAGAAGCTGAATCAAGTCGGCCAGACGAAGGAGGATCTCATCTACATGCCCATGGGCGACGACGGCAAATCACTGAGGTGCGCATATCCGTCCATCTAATACCCTCCAACTGGCCAACTGATTTGTTATCGATAGGTTCGCCTTTGTGGAATTCTCCTCGCCAGCCGAGGCTGCTGCCGCCGTTAGGCAGCTAGATATGGTCCCTCTCGATAAGAGGCACACCCTTAGGGTGAATAAGATGACCGATATTGATCGCTATGGTCGCGAGGGTCGCGTTGACGATAACTACGTGCCTCCTAAGATCGACGAGTTCACCGAGAAGGAGCATTTGCGTTACTTCTTGGCCGACCCCAGTGGGCGCGGCCGCGATCAAATCGCCATGTATAAGGGTGACTCCGTCGGTGTTTTCTGGAATAACGAGAAGGATACACCCGAGACTATCGTCGACCGCCAGCACTGGACCGAGAGCTTTATACAATGGTCCCCCCTGGGCAGCTTTCTGGTATCTGTGCATCAGCAGGGTGTTCAGCTCTGGGGTGGTGCGTCGTGGACGCGTCAAAAGCGGTTTGCCCACCCTTTTGTTAACATGCTCGACTTCTCCCCCTGCGAGAAGTACATAGTCACCTGGTCCAACCGGCCCATCTCCATTCCCGACGAGGGTCACCCTCAGCTGTCCCTAGACGAGGATGGAAAGAACTATGTCATCTGGGACATGGAGACTTCCAAACCGCTTAGATCATTTGCCAACCTGGACGTTCCCGCTGCCGGCCCCGATGGCGCCAAACCCCCGCCGAAATTCCCCTGGCCCGCTTTCAAATGGTCTGCTGATGAGCAGTACGTGGCCCGACTCACCCAGGGCTCCAATATCTCCGTCTACGAGCTGCCCCGCATGAACCTATTAGACAAGACGCCCATCAAGATAGATGGTGTTATGGACTTCGAGTGGGCGCCCGCGACACCTCAGAGGGAGGGTATCAAACAACACGAGCAACTGTTCTGTTACTGGACACCCGAGATAGGTAGCAATCCGGCCAAGGTGGGATTGATGACCATACCGTCCAAGCAGGTTGTACGGACGCTGAACCTCTTCAGCGTTTCGGATGCGAAGCTTCACTGGCAATCCGAGGCCGCGTATCTATCCGTCAAGGTTGACCGGCATTCCAAGTCAAAGAAGTCGCAAGCTACCACCCTAGAGATCTTCAGAATCAAAGAAAAGGGGGTTCCCGTCGAGGTAGTTGATACTATCAAGGACACAGTCATTAACTTTGCCTGGGAGCCGAAGGGCGATCGATTTGTCGTCATCACGACATCAGAACCGACGGGGCCAACGGCGGTACCGCCTAAGACTTCGGTCGCCTTCTTCTGCCCGGAGAAGGCCAAGGGCTCTACAATCGGCAACTTCAAGCACCTACGAACCCTGGAGAAGAAGAACAGCAACGCCATATACTGGTCGCCTAGGGGGCGATTCGTCGTTGTTGCCGCGGTAGCTAACGCGCAGAACTCGGACCTCGAATTCTATGATCTCGACTTTGAAGGCGAGAAGCCCGAGAGCGACAAGGACCTCACGGCCAACCTACAGCTCACCAACACAGCCGACCACTACGGTATGACCGACATTCAGTGGGACCCAGCTGGTCGCTTCGTCGCTTCTTGGGCGTCGGCGTGGAAGCATGCCGTAAGTCTTCCGGTTTTCACATAACACTCAATTGAAATATCTTGATCCCTCGAACGCTAACCACGCAACACAGATGGAAAACGGTTATCACATCTACGACTTTAAGGGCGAGCAACTACGAGAGGAGCCTGTCGAGAAGTTCCGGCAACTAGCTTGGCGTCCTCGGCCCCAGACACTCCTATCCAAGGAAGAGCAGAAGCAGATTCGTAAGAACCTGCGCGAGTACTCGAAGCAATTCGAGCAAGAGGACGCCGAACGTGGCGCGTCTGCCGACTTGGCGGTCGTCGAGGCGAGAAGACGCCTGCTCGACGAGTGGCTGGCATGGCGTGCCTCGGTGGAGGAGGAGATGGAGGAGGAGAGACTGGATCGCGGTCTTCCCGCCAACCCCGTGGAAGGTCTCACGGAGCAGCCGGAGAACGGAGAGGAGGAGCAGCAGGTCATTGAAGAGATCGTAGAGGAGGTCATTGAGGAGACGGAAGAGATTGTCCCTTGAGGTGAGCTCCGAGACTAAGATGCGAAAGATGATCTCATTATGGCAAGAGAGCGGCATTCTATGTATGGCATACGATATAACAACAACGACATGACGCATACTGGGAAGGGATCTGGCTATAGCCTACTACGCACTCCGGGTATACATTTCTTCCACCGAAATTGTTTTGGTTGGTTGGAGTTGAGGCATCTCGTTGAGCCCTTAGTGGGCAGCTGTGCGGAAGCAGGACAACTGCCAACAGGCTGGCAGGGATACCTTAGATGGGTAATTAAAAAACGAAGAGTGATACAGTGTTGTACATGGCAATAAGATATTATTCAAGGCCATAGCCAGGTGCTCGGCTACTATATTGGTGAAAATTCATTCTGACTTTCACGTAATTTCCATTTCAACACAGGGCAGTTCACTGTGTGTATGTATGTGTGTGTGTGTGTGTGTAATGAGAATATGTATGTAGATAGGAATCTTACGCATCTATTAGATATATCTATCCTAAGGGGCGGGAGGTCTGATGTAGGTCGCATATCCGTGCATATATACAGCTTGATATTCGCGTAACGGGGCTATTCGCCTATCTTCCTGGATCTATGGGTCCAATTCATTTTAAGTTTCAGCTTTTTCAATGAATCTAGATCGCAGGCGTCGCAACATGAGGGGCTCGCTAGGGCTAGCGCTGTGGCACCGGCTAGTCCTTGGGTTATTAGCGCAATTGGAAAGGGGACTCACCACAGATCAATACCGGATTGGTCTACTACCTCCTGTAGGTACATACGTGTAGGCGGCTATTCCGTGCTTACCTCTTCGCATCATCATGCGTTTGTCGAAGCAGGATTTTGCGACGAATTAGATTGCGGCCTGTGCGCTGCGATTCGCTCGACTGCCCGGGCAATTTACCTTGGCCAACCATGACGATTCCCCCAGCATCCAAAAACGTTACCTACTGCTGCAACAATAAGGATATACCCAGGTGCAAGTGCAAGTTGACCTATTCATCGATCCATCTATCTACACTATCTATCTACAACCACGTTATTTTCTCTTCTCTAGTCACTCGCTTTGCTTTCGAGGATTCCTCTCTTTAACCCTCTCCCTCTATCTACTTTGCCCAATTGCGTGTATCCGTCAGTCATTCGCTTTTCACTTCGACATACACACTTCATTACAATATTCATCATTCGGTATTCCGGCCGTCTACACTACTAGTCAAATAACGAACGTGGCCTAACCCATGACATAATTCATCTTGTTCCTGCGTCAATTCATGCACTAAGTCCTGGTCTCCGTCCCGCCCCCCTGAATCCTCGTCAGATACCACAACTGCAGTAGGTATCACGAGACCGTTCCTTTCACCAACCCTCCGCGTTTCATTGCCGCTCGCTCAGCCCTGTCGAGCTCGGAAAGCAGCGTTTAGGGATTCGTGCGTTTGAAACACACGACGCTTGCCGTGGTTATTCTACACTACTGTACTTCTTCTGACCTCGCCTCTGGATTACACCATTTGGGAGACGTACATACAGTATTCCGAGTTTCATACTTCATACCTACCTGCATCCTGCCTTCAGCCTCCGTCCCTGAAGCCTTCGACATTCCAGGATCCTGTGCCGCTAGTCATAGCCAGGCTTGCCGGGTTTGCCAGGATCTTGAGACACCTATTTTAAACCCCTAGTTACGGAGCCTTGTCTTAGTTATCTGTTCGAGAATCTCGCCCGTCTCAATCCGGAAAAAACGTCCAATCCGCCGATTCGTCCGAGCATCCTATCTACTTGCGTCCTATTTACATTGAAACATAGGTAACCTTGAACACCACACATCCTCCTCGTGGCGTAGTGTAGATCTCGCGTGCCTGAACTACCAGCCCGGAAACGACAATTGGATCCCCCACGTCGTTCACACATAACTCGGCAACAAAGACAGACATATCACCACCACCATATCACCACGAGCTACCGTCGCACCGTCATCATTCGTCCAATCATCCACCTACCACCAGCAATCACACAACACAACACAGTTACGCAGTGGTGTCTTGCAGCGCAGCGCAGCGGACTCTCGCAACACCAGCCAGATCATGGTCTACGGCGGGAACGTCGGCACGGTTGAGCTAGCCATCTCACGACCCGGTTCTCCGCCTGGCATGTCCTCTTCCAAATCGTCCAAGGCTTCTTCTCTGCATTCTTTCCACTCGGATGTCGGCGAGGATGTGTCCGCAAGCGTCGGCCATTTCGAGGAGATTGGCCTGGAGGACGATGGGCTGTCGCACGATCCGCACCATTTCCACGACTCTCACGTCAAATCAAACGCAGCCGTGACCCCGAACCCCTATATGCCTACTTTCGCCTCCGATCTCCGAGCTGCCTCGGCGAAGCATGTCGGCGCTGAAATCCGTGTTCAGACCCGCGATCTCGCCCGCCCTCGGATGCAACGCGATGTGGTCTCGCTCTCCAACACGCGGCCGGTGGCGCCCTCCCTTGCCACCCAATTTCGCGATGTGAGCACACAGAGTCTCACCCTACATGTTGCGCACAAGCCCCGACCCACCAACCGCACCCTCTCTGCTCGCTCCGCCTCGTCGGCCAGCACAGCCCGTCGTCCCCGCAGCCCGAGCCCTAACTTCCAACCGCAGTCCCTCGGTCCCCGCAACCCGGACGTAGCTCCAACGCCCCGTAGGCGTAGTTGGCAGTCAAATCGAGAGACGAAGCTGACATCTGATGCGGAGGCGTTCGCTGATGATGACGGTGATGATGATATTCCCGATGGTTTCATTCTGGATAACGTGCCTCTGTCTCCTCGACCACCGAGTGAACGATCGAGCAGTCGACCGGTCTCGGCCTCAACGTCGCCGGAAAGACAACCGAAGGAACGTCTGCGTAATGTCGGCAACGGCACGCCCCCTGTTGCTGCCGATCGTGGCTCTTTAAAGTCACCCACCCGGAGATCGGAAATTTCTAGCGATTCACAGAGGTCCATGCCGCTATCCCCGCTCAAAGGTCGTGCCAAGAGTTGGACTGCCGCCATCTCGGGCCTGAACGCTGAAGCCCTAGCACTTACGGAGAAGCTCGAAGAACATGCTGACGATTTGGAGAGGCGAGGGGTGTCACAAGCCACCATTCGTCCAGTACCGAAACCGCGGGTCAAGTCAGCGCTCGCCGAACTACCACCGCTTCGAAGAAGTAACATTATGATTGATCCGCTGCCGATTTCCAAGGAAAAAGAGGCTGTTCTCTCCCGCACGAGACCTTCGTGGTTACCGCCCAAGGACCCAGCCGAGGAGAAGAAGCACTTGAAACAGTATCAAAAGATGATGGCGAGCAGCATCGAGGCCGACAAGAAGAGAGAAGCTACTCGTCGGGACAAGGAGAAGAACGAAGCCAAGACAGCCGGCGATCGCATACGAGTCTGGGAAGAGGATGTACTAAAGAGATGGGACGTTGCTATCCAGGAAGAGCGAACGCGAGCCTTGTGGTGGAAAGGGATACCTCCTCGCACTCGTGGTGCTGTCTGGTCTCGCGCTATCGGGAACGACTTAGGATTGACCGCTACATCATTCCAAGCAGCACTATCCAGAGCGACCGAGGTAGAGAAACGGGTGGCGGACGGCAATGCCACAGCAGATGACGAACGGATCATGGCCTGGTTTTCGGAGATGCGAGCAGATGTCGAAGAGCGAACCTGGACAGATCTCAAGATCTTCCAAGCCGGTGCACCGCTGCACCAAAGCGTAACCGATGTTTTGCGTGCATATTCCATGTACAGGAGCGACATTGGTTACGTAACCGGATGTCATGTACGACTTTCCCCATCTTCCCTTTTCCCCGTTCTCCCAGATAGCTGAGGTACAAGAATGCTAACAAGAAATAGACCATTGCCGCTCTTTTGCTTCTCAACATCGACACAGCCGCTTCAACTTTTATTGCTTTGGCAAATGTCCTGAACCGGTCGCTTCCACTATCCTTTTATGCGGGCGACCAAGGAGCACGGTCGTCAGCGTACCAGCTCGTGAGCCAGGCACTAGCTGCGAGATCACCCCAACTGCATAGGCACCTTAGCGACCCTAACAACAAGAGTTCTGATTGGGATATGCGTCTTAATGATGTTTTTGTGAGCCTTTTTACTCGGCAGTTGAGCCTCGACGATTGTTCAAGAATGTGGGATGTATATGTTTTCGAGGGCGATCGCATTCTAATCCACGCTGCTGTGGCTCTGTTGTTGGAAAAGGAGATTCTACTCCTTAGTACCCAATCGCCGATCGAGTTCCAGCAAGTTCTTGAGAGTAATCCGAAGCCTACCCCACAAGGCCAAGACGACGATGCATTCATCATGCGTGTTCGGGACATCAGCAAGTAATAAGGATCAAGAAATCCAGATCATCACGACTATACGATCGCTCGACGAGTTGGCAGTAATGTGAAAATCAAAGGTGCACGGAGCAGTATGTTTTTAATGGTTATTGCTAATTTGATGCCGCATGCAATAGTGGCAGGTACGGTTGGACAAGTACAAAAGAAAAAAGATGTCACCATAATATCATGATTGTGTCCGACTACCTGAGGCACATTGCATTCGCGAGCAGCGCCCATGGGCGTAATGAATATAGATGCAGGTAGATGCGACTATGCCCCAATGACAGAGTCTCGACCGTTGCGCACACCGACCTACCGTTATTTTAATTTCTAGTTATTCAATGGACATATCGAGCTTACCCTGGTAAGCTTTGCCCCGAACACCCAGGGCAGGTTTTTCAAACTGTCTATATGTTTTGCGAATGGGGCCTTACGTACTTATTCCTAGTTGACATACCGTTCGTCTAAAAGCTAGTGACATATGTTGTGTTGATATTCGGCTGTATAAAAGTGACGGTTCTTAACTTTAAGGGACATTCAGCAGATTGTACGGGCTGTTAGGGTCACGACCGCAGACTTAAAGTTGGGAATGGGGATGAGACCCTTTGAGTCTGCGGTCGGCGCTGAGCGCGCCATATTTCAGGAAATGTGGTATCATCCTCGAAGCATCTGTCCACATGACTCTAGAACTTCTCCGGTTCGTTTCTCGGACCGAGGGGGACTGTTTCTATGAGGACGTATCGTATCAACGCACGACTGTGAACTGAAAAAGATTATAGTACTATACCGTCAAATATATGACGAGAATATCGTGCATCAAATTAACACTACGCTCAGAATACGAAACTTCATTCCACCAGTCCATAATCTACAAGAGTTGACGCGTACAATAGTTATTCCCCCTCTTCGTTTCTTCACAGCTTTACGTGACTTGTCACAATTCGGGACTTGTTTTATTAGAAAGTCAGGGATGCTGGACGATCTGTCTATCGCGCCAGGCGTACAGAACAAGGTCCGAAGAAGATACAGGGCACTAGGGGAAATGATAAGGGCTTCAAAAGATCAACAGAGATTGGTACCAGCAGACGGGATACGATTCTTCTACTTAGTCTAGGGTGTAAGCACGGGGGTGCTGCCGCAAGGACTGTTTTCTCCTGAATCCAGCCAGCCTACCTGGCAAGTCCCTCGCCCTTGGCAACTATCCAGCAACGACTAGCTCAGGGGCCGCGGACGCTACCCGGAATTACAAGGTAAGCTAACACGATTTCAACTTTGCTTTTCCGTCCTAGGTACTGTGATCATCGTTTCTTCTACGCTGGCACTGGTTCATTTAGGCCTACAGCGTGAACACACAGTAGGCAGCCGCTCTGTCTGAAGGCCGCAGAGTGATACACATTCACGAGCGAAACAAGCTCCGCAAGTACCACACAGTGGTACTAAGAGTAGGGCACGCTCAGAGCTCACCATGCTTAACTACATGGGTGGTCTGAGTAAAGCGAGTATTGAAAAAGCAAGATAGAATATTTTATTCGCTGAATCGTTGCTTCAGTACATGCCATATCAACGCATTGCGGGCCAACACACGTCCAAGGAACACTTGAGTTCCTACCCAACCGCGGCGTCAAATCCCATACCTTGGGACTCTTCCGTCAGGCACCTCTCTGTGCGTTGCAGGAGACCAAGTGCTTACCAGTTCCCGTGGCTTTCAGCTATGACTACAGTCCTGGGTTGGCATCATAGGTCTCTCTGGTAGTTCCTTGGTTATTATTACCGGTTTTTATCTGTCGACGTTTGTACTTTGAGTAACCCTATTCTCCCAATTGAGGTCCTCCGCCTATAGGCACTTCTACTGCAGTTCCGCATATATAATTCAGAATAATGCCACAAAATACTCGATCCCGCCGGCAAGGGTTGCAACCAGCTCCGCCTCTTCCTTTTCGCCACACTTGCAGTCGAAAAGCTTCTGTGAGCTCACCTTAAGAAGGCAAACCACAAAGAAGTAAAAGGTCTCGACACGAGAGCCAAACCATACTTCGGCGATATTGTCTCTCCCAGAAAGTTCTATAAAGCTTTCTGAGGATGTACCTGAGACGTCGTCGACGCCCACGCCGATCGTTCCTTGCCGCGTGTCAATCTCGCCAAAGCGGCAGGGTCAAATAGAGAACTCAACGAATGATGCATCACCGGATCTCAGCTTTCAAGATGTCCGTGAGCCAACGGCGCCTCAGGAAGCTGAGTATCTTCCAGGATATGTTGAAATTATTCACTTTGACTTTAACAAATACAGGCCCAGCACGCGGGAAAGCAAGTCCCGCCCCATCAGGATAGAAGATTCGCCTAAGTCATCTTCATCATTGCCTGTTGTCACTCGGAAAGCGTCCGTTTATCGGGAGCCTCTCGCGCTACCGGCATCACTTCCCAAAGAGACCGTACCGAGGCGCTGTGGAGGAAAAGTGTCAGTCGTAAGTGGTGGTGGGTCCCCCAAAATACTGACACTTTTCCTCCACAGCGCCTTGCGTACGTCAACTCTCTCTTGATGGAACGCAAGGAGTTGCTCATATTGCGCTAGGCTACACGGTACGACTACCAGTCTGGTGACACTGGCCAGGTCGAGAATGATCATGCCGATGGAAGCTCGTTCATGACCCTTCCGACTGATCCAGTAGTTTCAGAAGGGGTAACATCTATAATCACGTCACCCAAAGCTGCAACAACATTTCTTCACTGCTTCTTTGCATCGGAGAAGTATTGGCTGCAGTCACTGGACCACGACATGGACCCAGATGTAAAGTTCTGGAAGAATATCGTCAAACGATTCAACGCCGACCCTCGCGGGTACAGTATCAACACGTGGCGGGCAGCGAGAGTCATTGCCACCACTCTCTGCAGTCAGCCATACAAGGCACAAATCAAGTAGCAGCCACCAGGCGTGGACGCTGAATTATCTTCTCTCATCTCAGCAATCAAGGATTGCCGCCGGGCGTCTCAGCGTCAGAGGTGGGGGCAGCGGTCGGGCTTCGAAAATTTGAAGACCGAGATCGGTGGCATGGCAGTCAGACAGGATGCTCAGAAAGGCGTTCTCGGGAGAAAACCAGAAACCCTCGAGGATCAAAGAAGCTCCTCCATACCCTAGCCACGGTGTGCACGGAGTCTACACGCGCCACCGGGCTCAGGATAGACAAACCAAAGGCGGGACCCAGACCGAATAGTCAGAATAAGCGGAAAGGAGTCTATGCCCAACTCCATACAGCTGATTCGTTATCGAGAGACGAAAACAATGCACCTAAAGGACCGAGAGATAACCTCCATGCTCCAGGGGTAACAAGACGCAGCCATAACAAAAGATTCAAGTCCTGGGGAAAGGGGAACAACAGGCACAACAGGCCTCCAAAGAGACATCCATAGCCGCCTACTGGAAAAGGGAAAGGGAATTGGCGAGAGAATCCGTCGTCGTCGAGATATACGGCGCAAGATCAAGATAAACATCGCCTGGAGCAGCGGGTGAGGGAGCTGGAGCGCACGATAAAGGGCCTGAAACGGCTGCGATATAGTTATTAGGCTAGGCTAGCAAGCTCTACGTATTGAATGCCTTCTACTATTGGCTATTCATTGTTATGAGAAATGAAGTCCTAATCTTTCGGTTGTCTAAGTTGGAAAGTTCAAATCGTAACACCATTAGGCCAAGTCACTTATATAGTATTTTCCTATTTCTCTTCAAAATCACGGAATCGTAAAATATTCCGTTGCAGAGGATTAACTTCAACACCAAAGTAGATATACCTCTGTTGGATTCCCAAGGCGAAAATGAACCCCCAAGCTGGTAGCCTACCCACGTTGCTTGGACCCTTGTCAACGGCTCTTTGCCATGCCCTGGAAGCCCGCAGAACACTCTACTCCCACTGTGAAGAGTACAAGCCTCACAAGTATACCGTGTGCCCCAGCCATGACTATGAATACTCCGCCACTGGCCCAGACTACTGAGATGCCGAGAAGGTTCACACATTAGGTATGGCAATGTTTATCAAAATTGGCCATTAAATTGGTCTAATTTACCCAAAGGGGCAGCAAGGCCCTGGCCGCCTACCCTATAATGTCGATTCTCTTTCTCAAGTCAGCAACTATCAAAACAAACACCCACCAGCACGGGGTAACACTCTATATCTAGACTCGAAGATTTGTTCTATCCATCATAATTCCTTACGAGCCATCATGTCACTATATCTTCCAGTGTAGCGTTTGAGGCTAGAAATCAGCGCTACAGACGAACGAACACTAGCCAGATCTTCCTCTATCAATTCATTATAAGTTTCATGAAGTTCCCATACCCTATCGTCCAGATCTAATCTTTAAACAAACAAAAAAAACCCTGATACTTATATCCTCTAGAATCCCCAAGTCTTACCTCCAAAGTCCTAAGGGATTATAGCATAAATATCCATTGCCGCACGTCTCCTGGCGGGTTGATATGACTACAACCTTACCCCTAAAGAAAAACCAGAGCCGAACAAAGTAACACGAAAGGCGGTGCATTGGGAGCGGCCAGCCTCAAGCATAGGATCAGTAGTGCAATGGGTCCGAGAAAGAAACCCAGAAAAGCCACACCACCACACCACCAGCAACATGTGCCCTCTGCTGCTACAAACTCAACATTGTATACTTCATCATATATGATAGTCCAAGAGCTCTCGCCTCCCTTTTCATCCCCACAGCCATCGCTCCAAAGCCCATCGTCACCGGAGAATACCCACGAGCTCCCAGGTGCCACGACCCCGTCTGGAGCCCGGCCAAGAACGTCTCAGGCGGATCGGTCATCGCAAAAGGCTAGGACACGACAGACGACGAAGCCGGTTAATGTTCCTATTAGAAGCAAGGAGTTACTGCCCGATTATGTAGAACCGGACAGACATACGAACGACGATAACTGCAAGACGAGTGAGTGCCACTTACATTATGCCACCGATGCGCAGGCACTATCAGGAAAAAGGCTTCTCTCGAGTCTGATTATGATGTACTCTGCTCTCTACATCTTTAAATCCTTCGACTTCACAAGCTTTTCCCTTCCCCTCTTAAATAAAGCAAATATAAAAAAAGAGATCTTAGAAGACGATCAACTAACCCCATACTACGTAGTAATGAGAAAATTATCAGCGGCAGTTGAAGACCGGGGCTTCCAGAGTCGGCGGCAAGTAAAGGCATGGATGATGAGGCAATACCACCAGCAGCAGCGGAGCGCAAAAGCGCCTGCAACATCATCCACAATACGGACCAGCCGCACTTCCATACTAAGGAAAAAGAAGAATAACGGCGCAGTACTATTCGGGGCTGCATTTGAGAAGAACCTTGTACCGATCATTAGCACGTTACTGATGAAAATCAACGCGCAGAAGTTCCTTAGGTCGGTGATAGAGGCAATTGGAACCCGCAGACTGACCCGAGTCTTCCGCCACCGTCTCGTGCGGGACGACGAATTGCCGGATGACATTAGCCCGCTGATATTCTCGCCCCTGTTCCTAAAAGCGTTCGAGAGACAGATCCAGAAAGTTAATTTGGTAACATCGAATAGGGTTGATTCTGACGATTCGGAGAGTGAATGGCCTGATTGGGAGGAAGAGGAAGATGATGATGAAGCATCTGACGAGAACGTCGCGATGTGGACTATTGGCTCTGATGCCCTGCCGTCGATCGAGCAGGAGAACAGTAGTGAGGATGTCCCCGAGCTAGTGACTGGGGAGAAGTCCGACGGGCCATCCACACCCGTTGAGAGCCAAGAGTCGGAAATTCGCACAACGCGGGCGAAAATGAACCGCAAAGCACGGCGGAAGATAGATTGTGACGCACGCAAGGCTGGATGTAAAGACGATGCGCATGGCTGCAGTCAAAATCGTCCAACACTCCCAGGTACAAGTACAATCGAAGATCCAGCTCGTCGGCCTGTGTCAGACGAGGTACAAGTTCAAGTTCAAGTTCAGATTCAGGATCAGGTGGCAGAGAGGGCACGTTCCGCCGGAAGGGAATCAGAAACCCTCTTTCCACCAGCACCTACCGTTCGTCCATTCGCCGATTTCACAACTCCCATCGTAAGCGAGCCACCAGACCACGAAACGGAGTCAATATTGCACTTTAGAAGCCTTCTGCGCAATATCAGCGAACAAAACAGCCCGAAAAGGCTGAAGAAAGTCAATACTGGCAGAGTCGTCCACGAAACTCAACAGCACGTCGCCAATTCGGGCCCTCAAGGGGAAGACAAGACGAAGAGGAAGACGGCGACGGAGGATCCAGGCAAGTTACTATCCACATCCAACAATCAGGTTGCCACCCCAAGTATTTCCCAGGCCAAAGATGGTCCTACCTCGATTTCCAACCCGGCATTACCGGTTCGAGAAACCCCAGCCATCTTAAGGGCGGAGAACCAACGGCAAGACCGGAAGCTCGCAAAGCCGCTCGCCCCAACAAATATCCCAAGCCGACCGGCTCAACGGAAGCAGAAATGTCCCCTATCGACCCGATGGACACAAAGGGAGATATCGGCGTTGCAGTTCTACAACTTATCATCAACGGGCAATGCCGGAGTACAACCCAAGTATTCTGAACACACTCGGGACACAAAGGCGAGTAAGTCACACGACGAAGAAAAAGGAAACAGACCGCAGGGAAACAAAAATGTCGCCCAAGATATCCCGTCGGAACACTATAGACTATCGCGGCAGAACTCCCCGTCGGACGACGAGCTAAGCCTCCCATCGCTAGAGGATATATACGGTTCTCTACTTACCGCGCAGGGGCGCTCGACCGAGACAACGCAACCAGCGACGACAACAACAAAGGCAAGGGCAATTCAAACTGGACGCGAACCAAGACCAGAGCCGCTCACACGTCGAGGAAATAGCAGCAAGAAGCGCCCGGTGGGTGAATGCACTGAGGAGAACACCACTTCGTCTCCGCCACGTGCGAGTTCGCCGAAGCGGATGAAGTTACCAGCTGATGCCCGGTCAGGAATGCGTCCAGGGGCGGGAGGATCATCACAGCATAATCCCAGCCCTCGCCAACCACGCGCAGGAGGCCGGACATCACCCCCACTTGGAAGTACTTAGAACCAAAACCGTCAACGGAACCCCCAAAAGCAAAAAACCAAGTGACAAACGATCCCCGCCTACTAACTAACGCCACGTTTCCGCGGAGGCCAGGGAAGCCGGTATGGGCGATGCGTTCGGGGAAGGGGAAGGCCGCGATTGATGGCTAGTTCAGGCATCGGGGATCGATGGCGTCGTCACACGGCGATAACAAGGTGGCACGATGTACTATACTGTCATTGTAAGCCGGTGGTATTGGATAAATCGGAGGTTGGAAGAACGGCGACGGGGATGGGAAGAACGAGGAGTGGGGATGGGCACGGGGGTGCCGGGCGAAAGAGAGATGGGTAGGCGGGAGACTGATATTGACCTCTGAGTTGTTGTATTGTAATGTACTATTTGCGTGTACTGGTATCTACACAGCTTGAACGTATGTAAGTGACCGGGTAGCTTGTATGATCTGGACTTGGTATCACCACCTACCTATCTACCTATCTCATAGATATCTACAAGAAATACCACAATTCACCTCTCTCCTGGCTAAGCCTGTACGAGCCAGTTATACAAATTACCATAGGGGAATATCTCCGTCAATACTGGACAGAAAACTTGATAGTTGCTGTGGGGTATAGTTGTAGGTATCCATATTTGACTATAATTATGCATCTTTCTCCCCTTTTTTGGTCTCTTTTCTCTCTTACTGGATACATACAAACCGTAACTGTACATTTTCACGAAAACATCTCAATTAAAATGCTTAGGAACCCTGACACATTCGCAAGTGCAAATAGTAGTACACAATACTCACCTTTACACTACAACTGACCTAATACACTGCAAGCCAAGGTTTGTTTGGCTGGCCAAGAGGGGGAAAAGCTATCGAGGAGTACTTCGCGTATTGTTCAAGCAATTACGAAATACGAATTGCCGTTATTGCTTGCTTTGCTAGCCGGGTGGAAGGGAGAGTTGGCGTTTTAGAGTTAGGTGGTACGGGCAAGCAACAATATGTGCCGAGACAACATGACTGACAGGTAACTACACCATCACCACACCTCTCAGGGTCGCACAACGGCCAGCCACTCTGGGGTCCATTGTACCATTCTGGAGAGGATCACGGATCACGGGCGTTGGCTTGGTTGGATACGTAAGAGCTAATTAAGGGACGGCCAATCTCGCCCGTAACACACCCATAGGGCTCTCACGGCTCGAATTTGTGATAGTAGGCGCATATCATCATCAATTGGGTTCTCAAGGTAAGAGAAGGGGAGGTCTTTGGATGCACACCAATACCAATAACAATAAGTACAGTCAGCATGTTCGATCAGCCACATGATTACGCGCAGGCGATGGTCGAGTGGTGGTATCAGATAGGTAGGCTGTCAGTTTTTTAAGAATTTCACGTGCAAAGACTTTTGCCTCGGAATGCCAGACGAGTCATGTGCTTGAGACTGGGCATCGATCGGCTGAGTGATGTTTCAAACAACGAGTCGTTTTCTCCTGAATGAATTCCTTCCTCCTCTATAATCTATCTAGCCTTGCGGATGAAGCTAGTAGGAGTGGGATAATTTGTTGGTGTCCGCACGTGGATACACATGAGTCTGTTCAAGGTACCTTGGGTTTACCCTATAGGATTGGCGCAATTGGGTGAGTATCTCAAGTCTCCATCCCGTACTCGCCAGCAGCAGGTGGGTACTGTAGTACAACGTACCCAGATCCCCGGCAGATCTCGGGGCAGAATCGGGGAAAGAGAGAAACTCAACAAGAATGTCCCCAACAGAAAAGTTAGTGGCGCTGCCAAGGACCGGCATCCCGGTTACAAGAGGCGGGCGATTAAAAGGAGGGGAATGTGGACAGGGGTGCGGAATCTCTTAGTGTACGAAGTACGTATAGTCCGCCATTGGAGGGGCTGCGAACAGAAGTTGATAGTCATAGTTACTTAGTCCAGAGCCAAATATTCTCGTGATTCGCGGTCCTACCTACAGTACCATATATATTATGTTGTGCGCAGCATAATTCCTCGGAAAAAGTCGAGAGAGTGTCCTTCGTCCTATATACTCACCATACCCGAAACAGACAGCGACCGAATTTAGCAGAGCTGAACGGGACCGTGAGAGTCGGTCTGCGGTTAGACACATACTCTACTATGTAGATAGTCTAGAGGACCTATGATACTTAGACAACACTATGCAAACCACTTATGCGTGTGTTGTCTTAAGTGTTGCCACACGTAGTGTACAGTAGTTTCGCCGATACCATTTGCTGGGGTTGCTTTGTGGATCAGCTGGTTGGCTGGCTGGCTGGATGTCTGGATGTCTGGCTGTCTACGTCTCCCTTCTTCCATCCCTCTTGTATGCTGTAAGTACGGTAGTGAAGTAACGTAGTGGGATGAAACGACAGCGATGGTGAGGGTAATGCATGGTAGCTGATGTGATGCACTCGCTCACTGGTAAGCCGAGGCGGTCTGGCCCTGTGCGTACCGAAACGGAAGAATCCTATGCGTGGCGGTGAGAAATACGTTGGATGGCAAAACAGTGGGAATCAGATGGTATATACTATTAACACAAAAATACCCATTTTGGCAGTGATGGGAAAAATCATCAAGCGAGGTCGACAGGCATGTAGACTAGGTAGGTTAGGTACACTAGGTACAACTGTAGTAGTGTAGATGGTTGAATTGAAAATTGCATGTGAAACGAGTCGTGGATTCATACACACATGTGTCACTCGGTACCTTACGAACTATGCCATATTAGGTAGCCGTGGGGGTTCGTGATTGGCGGGGCTGAATTTGCTGAGGACCTCCCATTGGCCAATCGATGTCCCCGGTCAGGCACGCTAAAGGACCCTGACATTGAGACTTCGCACTAACAACTCAACAACGTTTCAATCGACAGGTACATCCATCCATCTTTACTTACTGCGTACTGCGTACTTACACTACCGTCAGAGTACCTACTTATAACTTACATGAAGTACTCTGCACTAAGTATAGATAGATGGTGGGAAGTCAATTGTCGCCTCGGTTCCAGCCCGTCTCGCCCAATCCTGTGCCAGACGATCTGCACGCACCTATCTGGTCTCGCGTGGACCAATCGCTTTGCCACTAACTAAAGATTTCGATTTCGGTTTCGTGCACGCTAATAAATACACCACCTCGGGGGGTTTGTCTCTTCTTGTGATACCTAGATTATCTACTTACACTAGACCACCTATAAACATAGGTATCAGCTAGAAAAAGAAGGGAAAAGGTGGAAAAAGAGAAAAGGGCCGGTCTGCTATTCCTTTTTTTCTCTTTCATAATTTTACCCACAACCTAACATAACCACCACCACCACCACCCCCTCTTCACCTCCACGACGCAGACAGAGAGACGGAAGAGAGCGAGAGCAAGAGTTAGACAGGAAGGAAGGACAAAGGAATAGAGGAAGAGATAACAACAACAATAACAACAACATGGTGTCCGCAACCACCAGCGGCCGTACACGCCAGAGCGCAGCTCTGCGTCGTACCGTCACCTCGACGACGGTTGACAGCGACACGTCAGCCCTCGCGTCGCCCCGCGACTCCCCCAGACCCTCGGCTTCGTCGACGTCGCTCTCGTCGCTGGCTTCGGAAGACGCCGCCAAGCCCACCTTCGGCAGGCTCACCGACACGTACGGCAACGAGTTCCAAGTCCCCGACTACACCATCAAGGATATCCGCGATGCCATCCCTAAACACTGCTTCGAGCGCTCCATCCCCACGAGCTTATACTACGTCGCCCGCGACATCGCCAGCCTGGCCGGCACCTTCTACCTCTTCCACACCTACGTGACCCCCGAGAACATCCCCTCGACCCCCGTGCGGGCTCTGCTCTGGGCCTTCTACACCTTCGCCCAGGGCCTCTTCGGCACCGGCATGTGGGTGCTGGCCCACGAGTGCGGCCACCAGGCCTTCAGCCCCTCCAAGGTTCTCAACGACACCGTCGGCTGGGTCCTGCACTCGGCCCTGCTCGTGCCCTACTTCAGCTGGAAGATCTCCCACAGCAAGCATCACAAGGCCACTGGCAACATGGAGCGTGACATGGTCTTCATCCCCAAGACCCGCGAGGAGAAGGCGTCGCGCCTCGGCAAGTTGGCCCACGAGCTGTCTGAGCTGGGCGAGGAAACCCCCATCGTCACCTTCATCATGCTTCTCGCCCAACAGCTTCTCGGCTGGCCCAACTACCTCCTGACCAACACCACTGGCCACGACAACCACGAGCGTCAGATCGAGGGCCGCGGAAAGGGCAAGCATAACGGCTTCTTGGGCGGCGTCAACCACTTCGACCCGAGCAGCCCTCTGTACGAGGCTAAGGATGCCAAGCTGATTGTGTTGAGCGACATTGGCCTCGCCATCACCATCTCCGCCCTCGTTTACGTCGGTAACAACTTTGGCTGGTCCAACCTTCTTGTCTGGTACTTCATTCCTTACTTCTGGGTCCACCACTGGCTAGGTAAGTGATTCGCAATCCCCTTTTGTATCTTAGTCTTGTCTTTTGAATCTAACATGTCCGCTCTCCTTAGTCGCCATCACCTTCCTCCAGCACACCGACCCCTCTCTCCCGCACTACACCGGCGAATCGTGGAACTACGTCCGCGGCGCCGCGGCCACCATTGATCGCGAGTTCGGCTTCATCGGCCGCCAGCTCCTGCACGGCATCATCGAGACCCACGTGCTGCACCACTACGTCTCGACCATCCCCTTCTACAATGCCGACGAGGCCAGCGAGGCCATCAAGAAGGTCATGGGCCGCCACTACCGCGCCGACACCAGGGGCGGTTCCCTGGGCTTTCTCAAGTCCATATGGCGCAGTGCGCGCATGTGCCACTGGGTCGAGCCTAGCGAGGGCGCCGTGGGCGAGGGCAAGGGCGTCCTGTTCTTCCGCAACACCAACGGCCTCGGCGTCAAGCCGTTGAAGATGAGCCCTCCCAGCTAATGATCAGAGCGTGTTATGTCGTATAGAGTGAAATATTCATGGCCTCGCTCGGGGGGGCACAGCCGAGCAACGAAACACACGTACCATGGCTATTCCCCGTGTTGGATACGGCGTCTACTTCCCCTCCGTTCAAAGTCCATGACGGGGGAATACAAGAGGTGCGGAGACAGCGGTGAAGTGGCGTGGTGGTGTGCAAATCAAGATGTTTCGGAGAAAACGGTTGGCTCGGAGAAACTCGGAGATTAAGAACATCCAACATACCCAACACACACACACACACCTACCTACCTACCTACCTAACCTACGTAATGAAATGACCATCAATCTCGAACAACATACAGAACTTCAAGTTACGGCGTTACGAATATCAAAATAGAAAGAAGTATTAGAAGAAGCGAGAAAGAGAGAACGAAAATCACTTTGGTATCTGCATGAATGAATACATACCTGTCAATGCCTATATATATATGTATGTGAGCAAGAAAGCAAAGCCAGGATCGAATGAACAAGTTAGGCGAGCGAGCGGGCAAACAAACAAATATTGCAGTCTGGGGACTAGGTCGTTAGTTAGAAGATAGATCAGAACTGTTCAAATCATAGACAATGAGAACTGATATATGAAACGAATGTACCTTATTATCTAACTATCAAAAGCGACCATGTCAACCATATCTACAACACCGCAATTCGCATGTTCGGTGGCCTTCGATTAAGTGACAACATTAATTAATTTCCAGATATATATTATCCAGTTAGTTAGCTCACACCAATCAGCCCGCCAAAGCCTATTATAGTTATAAACAAGTAACCGAACCCTCAAGAATCCAGTACAATAAGTGCGATATTGTACATACCGACTAGAACATCAAACCTTCTTTCTACTCGAGTATTTCAAGTGTAAGTTTCAATCTCAATACACGTCCCAAATCACTCTTTTCCCGCGACATCTCATCTCATCTCCGCTTCACCCTCCTCCCCTCTCGCCAAGTCTTGCGGTTGCGATTTCGATGGCGACAGGTAATGACGTTGTGTTCCTTGTCGTTTCTCCTCCTCCTCTTCTTTCTCTCTTTCTTCAGGCCTTCCACTCGGGGTATATTTCTTTGCTGCTGAATCGAATTATCGTGGTTCTGATACTTATCGTGATCTGGATTCGAATTTGAATTTGAATTCGGATTCATGTCCTCGTTTGAGCCGTCGCTCGACTCCGACTCCGAATCCGCGATGGTAATCTCAACACGAGGAGTTCTTAGCTCGGCAGGAGAGGGAGAGGGGCCGCAGCTGTTTAACGAGGTGGTTTGCTGAGCAGGCGTAAGTTGTTGTAAGGGGAAAGTCTCTCGTTGGGTAGAAGGGGTTTCCCTCACAAGAGAATCAACTCGTTTGAAGGAAGTAACACGCCTGATAGGAGAGCCAGCCTGGTCGATGGAAGAGGTAAGTCGACCCGGAGAGGTAATTTCTCTGATGGGAGAAGCGTTTCTTTTGATAGAAGATGTGACTCTATCTTCAAAATACGTAAGACGGCTTGGTGCAGTGGTACGTTTAGCAGGGACAGGAGAAGTACTAAACCCATCACCTTCGCAAAACCTAACACGACGACAATCCCCACCCATTCTACCCCTATTCCCGATCCCATCACCCCACAATCTCTTGCCCGGACGTGAGGATGTAGTTGGTCGCGAGGTGCCCAGATAACTAGACCGCAGCTCGGTAGGACTAGGACTGTCGAGCCACGCAGGAAACTGGTTCAAGACAGCTTCGACGTCACTCGCTGTCTCGTGCGTGTCAGCGATCTCGGCGAAGCTTCTCAGTGGAGGGCAGCTATACGGGTTGCCGTTGCGATTGCTATGATCGTCCTCGCTGTCGGAGGAGATGGCATACGGGTCTCTATAACTGCCTATTGAGTAGGACAGGGTACGGGCTTGTTTCGCACGTATGGGTTTCTCAGGTGTCTGAGGGAGCAGTCGAGGAGCGCTGACTCGTACCTGTGATGGTTCTTGTTTTATGGGTTTGTACATTGTTTTGGATATGGACGGAGACGTCGCAGCAGCAGCAGTATCTTGAGTAGCCCGGAGGAGCGACTTGCGACCAGCACCTAGTATCCGGACCTCTTCCTGTTTTATAGGCTTTAATATAGGTTTAGACACCGGCTTGGGTTCGATTCTAGGCAGAGGCGTGACAGCAGCAGCATTCTGTCTACTCGCAACAGGAGGAATAGTGGCAGCATTCCATGTAGTCGTACCAGGAAGAAGTGAAGCGGCCGACACAAAACCAAAAGCCTCAAGTTTCTTCGATCCGATGTCGATATTTCGCTTACCACCAGGCCGAGAAGCAGAATAGACCCGCGGTTTCACAGCAGGGGGAAAAGCGGGAGGAAGTGCAGACGAAGGTCTCGGCAATGTGGCCTTGCCGTTCGTTATGGTGGCAGAAGCGAGAGTGTTGTTCAGTTTCCGTCGCGAGGTTTCAGTATCGGTATCTTCTTTCTTGCATATTGCCCCACCAATTCTCCTACTCGATTGTGACTATCACAAGTCAGCCATGAACACTACAGTCGATGTCTTCCGAACCAATAAGAGTAAACAAAGCTCGACACATACTTTCGACGACTGAGTACCATGAGGACTACCGGATGACGCAAAAGTAGATGGGGTATGAAGTAAATAACGGCCTGATGTATCCGCATCCTTCATCGACGGTTCGTCTCGACGGAGCACGAGCCCATTCGTCTTCTTCGATGAATAAGGGCCGTCAAGAATACTAGACGGTGCACGGGTAGGCGGGGTATGCAGAGTCGTATCCAAACTCCTCACGAGCGCTGCAATCCGACCAGGCGCACGACCACCATTTTTTCTCGTAGGAGTCTCGGGAACGGCATGATCCGAAACGGCAGAAGACGTGTGTTGAGGAGTAGGGAGGCCCTAGTCGACTCATCAATAAGTTGCCAACCACAGGAAAAAACAGCATAACGAAACAGAACAGCAAACACAGACTAAGAAAAGAAAAGAGAACCCAACCAAGACCCTGGAAAGAGGTAAAAGAAATATCCTTACATCGGCAGAGTCGCGCGCATAATCACCATAATCACTCACATCGTCCTCGTCGGACTCAATAACGACGACTTCCTTCTCCCTAATAGCCAGTCGAGTCGCACTCCCACTCTTACTCACTCTGCTCCTCCCCACTGTAGATTGCGTAAAAGACGGCCGTGCCGGCCCGCCTCGTGCGCGGGCACTACCGGACATGCCTGGCGCTCGCTATGTTGAACGAACGAGCTCGGAACCAAATCGGGAGAAAAGAGCAGAAGGATCGCTTCATGCTCCCGGCGTCGGTATGGGGGCGTAGAACCTCGTCCGGTCCAGAGACTTGGCCGCTGGGATATAACACTCAAATATAGACGTAGATAGACGTCGACGTAGACGTAGGTATAGGCAGACTTCGGTTACACCTCTTACAAGGAGTAGGGTAGTATCCCGGCGTAAGTTGGAGATCTCGAAATCGCGAGATCGTAAACTCGTAACAGGTGGGAAAGCCAATGAACGAGCTTGATAGATCTCATAGATAGCTCAAGACCAAGATCAGAACTTCAAGGTGTTTCAACAGTTCAAAAGTTGCAAAAACAAAACACATGTGCTGTTGCTGCGTAAATGAGTGAGTGAGTAAGTGCACAAGCGTTCGCAACTACTGACTTAGCACCTACCTTGCCAGTTCCGCCGCGCCTACCAAATTTTGATAAAGAGGCAGGTACAGAGTCACGCACTTATCTGGATAATCAAGTGTAGTAGGGTAGGTTGTCCGGATAACATCAAGTTAACTGGGTAACCGAAGCACCTACCTCTGAAGAACTTAAAAGTCCCTACTTGTAACTGATCGACAACTCGAAAGGGATTAAACATAGAACACATGACTACAAGTAAAAACGTAGTAGAGTAGACCCCCGAGAACAGAGACTTGGGAAAATAGAATCAAGTATTCTTCAAGTTAAATGGATGAACTATAACGAACTAAAGAGCCTGCCTATCCTGACCTCCAATTCCATCCAAATAAATCCTAGACAACCCAATCCATGCAGACGTAGTATCAGCATCGTTTCCCGCCTGCCTTCAACTCTTACAACGGTCGTCTCGGCTTAAAGTACTCCTGGAAGGTATCCAACTTCTCCAAGTTCATCTTGTAGATGACCATGCAACAGACGATGAGCAGGTTGGGGAACCGCCGTGTCCAGAACCCGAGATATCCGTCCGGGATCGCGCCAACCATCTTCTTGAGCGAATCGCTCAGGTCGCCGTAGTGCGAGCGCTTGTTTCGGAGTGCGCGTAGGAGGTCGAGGAGCCTGGTACCCGTGTACTTGCGCTGCTTGCCCAGACTCTCCACGAATTCCTTGGGAAGCATCTTGAGAAAGTCCCCACGACACACCTGCGGGGCACAGGCTTCGAGTTCTGTCAGCGCTGGGGACATCGGGTCGCGGGGCTCCAACTCGAAGTGGTCTGACACGTCGCAGAGAAAGGCAAGCCGCTCCTTGGCCGACCAGAAGAAAGGATGTGCCATGACATCATTGGCCGTCGGCCGAGCCCGTGGGTCCGCACGGAGCATGGTCTCTATAAGAGCCTTGGCTTCGTACGCGACATCCCCGAGAACGTCCAGCGGCTTGAGACTGAACTGCCCTTTTCGAATGTTCACCTCCCGCATGTATCGATCACCCAAGTCGAACGGATGAGAACCCTTGGTAAGCACGTAGAAGAAGACGAGACCCAGAGAAAAAATGTCAATAGCACGGGTAGCTCGTCGGTTGGGCATAACATCTGCACTGACGAGTTGGCTGCTGGAGTCGCTGTGGATGCTGGACATGGACAGGCCAGTGTTCTCTCGTGCATCGTCGTCGAGAAGGAGTTCGGGCGCTCGCCAGCCCGAGGTGCCCGCTGCGTGCGCTGTGGTGGCTCCAAACGAGGATTGTCCACCTTCTAGCTTCTTACAGAGCCCAAAATCAGACACCAGGAGTCGGGGTCGGCCATCACGACCCATCGTGACGAGGATGTTTTGGGGCTTGAGATCACGATGCACGATTCGCAGGTCGTGGAGGAAGCTGAGGCCGTTGGCTATCTGTAGGAGAACTCGTGGCAGGTCCATATTACCCGCTTGGGCAAGGTCAGGGAATAGATGATGCCTATCCACGACGTCGGATAGGGATGCCTGACAGAGCTCCAGCGCGATATAGAGAAAGCTGTCATTCTTAGACATGGCATAGTATCGGATGACTACAGTGATGCGTTAGTGGTTAGATGAGGGATGACAGAATACTGCAAGATATGTCTTACCGTTGGGATGATGGTCACTTTCCAATAAGAGCTGCGTCTCCTGGGTGGCGATATCCCAGAATTGTGTCAACATACGTTTCACCGCCACGTCGCGACCATGAAATTTGCCGGCAAACACCACGGTGCCGTTGCTGCCCATTCCAAGTTGGTTATCCTGATTCACCTCGATGCCTCCAATATTGATGATGGGTCCGCTGACGTCTTCTGGATCATTCATGGTGGTCGTAATGTTTGGTTCCAGTTTGGGAGGGATGCCAATATTCTGGAGTCCGGGAATGCTACCGTCTGCTTCGGAAGTGCCACTCACTGGGGAGTCATCTGTTGCGTCTCGCTGTTTCTTAGCCCCCTTCCGGTGCTTCACACCTCCTCTACGGCCGCGGTGAGCCTTCTTCTTTTTATCCGGCGATTCTTGTTCGGGAGACTGCTCTTCCTGCCCGGAATTGTTCGAGTTGGTTTCCGCATCGGGTGGAGCAAGAACAGGTTGCGCTTCTTGAACGGTAAGTACTTTCTCACTGGCAGGTAAGACCGCATCAGGGTCATCCGTCTTTGGCGCGAGAGGGCTCGGCTCTTCCGTAACTTGAATTCGGGGTTCGTTGTTAGGATCGGTTGGCTGGACGAAGGTGGGCGTCTTCAGATACTCGGAGAAAGAAGGCCGTCGAGCTTGTTTCACATAACGATATGACACGTAAACAAGAATACAGAGAACGAGCGGGTTTTTGAACAGGTCCTGGAACCAATCAAGAGCATAGCGAGGTAGCGTTATTACCGTCTCGACTATCTGAGGCAGCTCAGTATCAAAGTCGGGTACTGTTGTCGGAACGGGATCCCCCTGCACGTGATCCTCGAGGTGGTCTGAGTCTGAGAAAGAGTCTGAGGGTAGACCGGGTGGCATGTTCGATGACCAATCAGGTACACCGATGCCGTCTCCGAGGGTATGAACACCTACCAGAGCTGCAGGGAGTTGCGCAGAGTCGAGAAAGGCTTCGTTTTCCCACGTACTTCTCTGACTAATTTGGGCACTCGGTCCATCGACAATCAGAGGATAAGACTGGCCAGACATGGCATACCAACTCCCCGAGTCAGTCTGATTGAGGAACACACTGTGACTTCGGACCCATGCCGAATCTTCATCCCGAGCAGGAGCTCTCGGCTGTGGCAACAAGACAAGCTCAGGGTTACTTCCGTGCGGTGCGTCTAGAGGCCTTGCGACATCGAACACGCGAGCCACTGGGACGGCAAACTCAAGGGCAAATGAAGTGGTGCTCGCAGGATGGGCAATGGCATATACCCTGCCGTTGTGCTGACTTGTGAAATATCGATTATCTGGCGGCGAATGGTACTGCTTATGAAGGTCGTTGTCAAAGTTATTCGGACCCCATTCGGCGTATCTAAGAGTAGCAATATCCCTTCCATCATCTAGGCGATGTATATCCACAGTATATTCCGTGCGACTGAGGGTGATGGTACCTCCAGTCCTACACTCTTGGTTGTCGTTGTCTAGAAATCTGCCATTTGGGGGAAAGCATGTGGCGCTCTGGTCTACTTGTGCACCGGCCTGGCCGAACCACTTCAATACCCTGCCGGTGGTGGCGTCGACAGTAATGAGCGTGTTCTTCTTGTGGCCGGTATATACTACGGGAGGATCAGATGTCGCGTAATGGCCCATCTCATCAACTAGTTCCTTCATGGTATAGCCGGTACTCATCAAGCCGGCGCCGTAGTGTGAAGGGGTCCAGACGTACACGGCCCCATTGTTAATGGGTTCAATTGCCCAAACGTAATCGTCCAGAGGGTGCCGATCGCGACGATGTTTATCGTCGGCGGATGATGCGTTGGGGCGGTAGTGAATCGTTTCGACGACGGGCTGTTCAACCTGTAGGTGCCAGCGCTCGTCGCCCGACTCGCGATCCGCAGCATATAAATGTCCATCGACGGTCGCCAGAAGAATATAGTCTTCCACTTCCCAATTCTCCAAGCTCCGCGCAGACTGCAGCGAGGACAGCCCAGAACCAGCCAGGATGCTGGGCATTTGCCTTGGAGAATATGGTGCTCGTACGGGCTTAGCCGGAGCCAAAGTTGCGAGGGCGCTCGCATCGTTAAAAGGTGGGATGTTGTTGGTGTGTTGCCTGGTGGCTGGCATGGAGCTTCCGCGGCTCCGTATAGGATTCCTGGGTTTCGCCGTGGCGAGCTTAGGAACCGCCTCGTTCTGGCCTTCTAACGGCGACTCCTGTCGAAGACGGGGAAGGCCTCGAAGGTCGCGGGAGTCGACGTCGCTGCCGCCATCTTTGACGATGTTGGCGAAATGTGGTGATTGCACAGAGGATCTGTGTTGGGGATCTGGTTGCTGCTGCTGCTGCTGCTGAGCATTGACAAGCTGAAGCCATGGGATAAGAAGCACGGCCAAAGCGAGAAGCACCCTGCGCGGTGGCGCGACTAGCCGTCCCTCTCCAGGAGGCCGTCGCAGCATGGTGGGCGAAGCAACTTGAATACGGCAATTATGCTATTCTAGGACGGGTCGTCTACTGCTGACCAGCAACCATCATGTTGATCAGGCCGAGTAAGGACGACGAAAGCACAGGCTTGAGCACCTGATGTCTAGAGGGCGAAGTCCAGGTAGGAGAAAAGAGACAAGACGAGAGAAAGCTGGTCGTTACGCGATTGAACGGGACTCGGCGGGACACAATGACGCGGCACGCAGATTCTGTGGATCGGCCGGACAGAAGCGGCTGCTCTATTCTATCAACAAGCTATTGACGACGAGGCTCGGTAGTTCAGAATGACGCTTTATCGGTAGATGTAAATGCTACGATACCATATCGCTTATCGAGAACGATGGTGGTCGGGGTGGAGATGGGTATTCGTCGGGGCATAAATGGAGGGGAAAGGCGAGAGATCGGCGACGATGTTCGGTCGTGTTTCAGCGACTGAACACAGGGAGGAGACGGTCCGAAGGTACAAGCAGAGGAAAAATAGACGAGGGGCCAAGGGAGGCCGATGGAGAGAAGAGATGGGTGAAAAACGCTACGCTCGAGAAATCGCAATGAAGACTACGACAATGACGATGACGATGACGATGATAATAATGATGTTGGTGTTGGTGTTGGTGTGGTGACAAAATCGATGTTTGAAAAGGTCATAATTGAGTTTGTGAGTACAGTACCTAGAGCTGCAGTAGATGGTCATTAACTCTATGGGCAATAACTAATACTTGGTGTGGCCATGCTGCAAGGCCAATGGCGCACGGGGAGGTAGGGCTTAGGTCGGCAGGGGAGCAGGGGAGGATTTGGTGATGCGAGGTACGTAAGCCTGCCCGTCTAAGTAGGTACACTAAGTGAGGTGATGGACAGTCATTTGGGTCTCAGATCGGTAATGGGTGCTGGGCATCGAGGAAGGGCATAGAATGAATGGCTGGCAGTGGCATGTTTTACCTACTGTACATGTTTGTTAGTGGAGGGGGCGCAGACCCAGAAATTCCCTTTTCGGCTGAACAGCCGGTTATACGAAGTACAAGTATAAGTAACCTGCGCACGCGTACATGGAATATTCTAATTTGACAACGCTGTATGCGATCTGTCATTCCTTTGGCATTAACTCAGTTGATTTAAGGATGCCATCTTCGAGTACCTATCTATTTGAACCCAAAGTTGAATAAACTTACATATGCAGTTAGCAATTCGCAAGGATGCTGTGCAGTAGCTAGTACATGTAGTGTACTTATACTGCAGGTGTATGGTGCAATATTAAGACCTCAGCTGCGACCACCTGCATTCGGACTGAGCCCCTCGTTAAGACCCAGTTTTACATAGATCCTACAAGTACTTACGTAACTAACCTACATTACACATGCATGCTTAAATAGGTATTACTATGAATGTGCTGCAACGGAGAGACAGCGAACTCGAAATCTAGTATCTTGGATGATGCGTGTCAAATCTCTACTCAGCACATAGTTGGAGTATTTACCTCTATAAATTTTGAGTCAAATGTTCCTTGTTCAACAGTCTCAGCATACTAGCCTTTCCACCCACAAAACGTATCTTAACATTTGAGGCCTTCGAAGACCAATGTAGAGAGGGTTAGAAATATAGACATGGTTAGATTGCCTCTATTTTCGCTTCCGTCGTGAAGAGGGAACGGCTCAAACTAATTTTCAGGAGACTGCTTCCTGGAAGGTATTGGATATCAACTCACACTGTTACCGCAACTATTTATAAACCATGCTTGTTGCCGTGACCACCTTAAGCTCGCACATCTATCCGCTAACGAATTCGCAAGTTCCTGTCGGCTTCGGTTGCATATCGATTGTAGCAACCAGGAGGAAGAAGACATAGCGATTTATCCTTAGTTAGGAGGTACCTTTCTTGGCTTAATTCAACAAGGAGATGTAGACTTATCATCTATAACAGAGAGAAAATCTTACGCCGTGTAGGAGAAGTAGTACAAGAACTGCATTAGAGGGACTAGACAATAAGTATTAGTACTTTAACACTTTTGTGCAACTGCATGTTCATTATAAATATGAAGTTTGATAAGATTCCAGTTAACTAGATTTACAATACATAAGTACGACGGAGGGTCCTTATATACCGTTAATTATGTTGGAAAACCAACGGCATCGTTTTCCTCCACTATAGCAAGGCAACAGACTAATTACTAATGCTGTTATAGACAATTTCAATGTTGCGTAAATACATAGATTAGAGATTCGACTTACCTCTTAAGGTGTTAGGAACCTTGTATTCAAGGTGAACAATAGACGCTTGTTGTTGCGCAAAGGCCTACAATACCTATGTGGGCGTTACCTGCCTACAACATACAAGTGTGGGAATATCTTTGTCTATATACTTTGTGACATAAGGTGTCCCGATGTACTTAATGAAGCTAATAGATGGTATACTAGGTTGAGTTTAAGGTCGTAAAGGAAATCTGCCGAGGAAAATCTGATGGTAATGGATCTGGTAATGCAGCTCTGTTCCGTGACGCTAGGGAGGCTGTGAAGGAACAACATGAGCTTTGACTCTGACTTTAGGGATATAAGCTTGATTACCCGAGGCCTGGAACATGATATTCGGCATAACGTATCCAGACCTGATAGCGAGAGCGACGATAATCTACATTCAATACATCCCCAGTAGCAGGAAACTACTTGAATTGTTATCACGACTGAGTTATAGAGATAGAGGCAGCCGAGAGGATGTTTTCAAAGTCCACGAGTGCTGGTATACGATAGTCAAATCACTCTTAAACTCATCTCTTAACATACAATCCACATGTATAAGAGACAAGAAATTAAGAGTTTCAATATTGAAACGACGAAAATAAGACATCAGAGGCCACAGATGCCAGCTTTGTGAAAACAAGCCAACCCTACAATTTCGTTTGCTTCAGCATCGGCACATCACAACACATCACGACGCGTAAAAAAACCCTACCTCAAGAGACAAACGCATACGCATACCGGTAACAGACCTCCATTCCAAGTGAGTAGACCGTAGTCTCTAAAAGATTGTTCGCACAGCCAATATATACACACGAATCCAAGATCCTCATCAGACCCCCAGCTTGCCTCCCTTATCTTATCCCCATTGCACGAGGACTTTCTTCCGTCCCTTATTGCCCTTCTTCCCCTTCCCGGTTTCCTCCTCCTCGTCCGTTGGAGCAGCAGCCGAAGCGCCTTCGTTTGCGCCACCGCCCCAGCTGAACCCCGTGTTCCTCGAGCCGCCCACGTCTCGGCGCACCCCTCTCCCGTTACCATAACCGAAAATGGTGGTCGTAGGTTTCGGGGCCGCGGGCAGCGCAGGGAAGGCTTCGTCGCGGCGGGCGCCAGAGGGTGTGGGCCGAGCGGCGGGCGTCGCGCTACGAGACGTCGTGGTGCCCCAGAGAGCGCCCGAGGAAGGGCGAGAGGAGGGGACCCTACCGCTCGGTGGTAAGGAAGGGAAGGCGGTCGATGGGGAAGACGTAGCCTGTCGGCTGGACTGTCCGCCCGAGAATAGGGCGGCCGGGTGCTCCACGCTAGACCGGCGGGACTGCTGTGTTGAATTCTTTAACTTGAGGACGCGAGTTGTGTGTCTCTGACTTGAGGCAGCTGTTTGTGTGGCGGGTGAACTGGCTGCTGCAGCTGTCGCCCAACCACTGCTTGAGGTTGTGGCACCGCGCATGCCACTCAGTCCAGGCAGCGTAGGGTAATCTTCGTTGATGGCTCGCCAGTCGTTCCACGATTTGCGCAGCCTCTCACCTTTTGCCTTATCCTCGAACAGGTCCGCTACCTCACGGATAAGTGTCCCGAGAGCGGACGAAGAGACATCAGCAAACAGAGAGAACAGCGCATCGACTAAAGCCGGAGCGGAAAGTTTGTCTTGCCTAAAAGAGGAGATGTGGGATCGAAATCTTTCGATCTTGGCTTTGTCGTTGTGTAAGAGGTTTGATGCACGCTCGATGACGGCAGAATGGCGCATTAGCCGAGCGCGATCTTCGGGCGATAGATTCGCATCTGTTAGACTTAGACCCTCCAATTCTGCGGTAGGGGCAGCGGGTGTAGGAGTCCTGGCGTTAGATGTGCTGGTATTATTCGGGGTTGACTGGGTAGAAGAAGCTGAAGGGCCCGCTGTGCTGGAGGAGAGTTGGCCACCAAAGGTACGGTTTGATACGGATTGTGACGAGTGTATTGCCATCTGGCGTTGGAGAGCAATTTCATCTCTTCGAAGTGGCTGTGCTGAACTCGCCGGAAGCGGCTCAGCGTTGGGATCTCGACCTCTTCCCCGGCCACTTCGTCCTTCATGGTCCCCATCCCTGCCTCGGTTGGAACCCCCGCCTCTTCGTTGCTGCTGATACCTCTCACGAACGTCAAATCCTGACAAATCGACCAGGCGAGCCTCACGCCTGACATCCTTGGAAAGGGTGTTGGCGTGTTCGCTCAGTTGATGAGCTTTTAGGTCCATCTCGGACCCGAACACTACAAACTTCTTCTCGAGGCATTCGCGGTCCGGGCATATGTAGTGATCCTTTTTGAAATGGTCCTCCAGGGAGTTGTAGTCACGATAATAATGTGGTTGTCTTGGGTCTTCCCGGTCACATAGAAAACAGCGCTCGTGCTTATTGCGACAATGTTCATAGAGCTTGTCGCCATCGTAGAATCGCGAGCCGCAGAAACCACATAACGGATGACCCTTGAAGCCGGTCTGGTCCACAGCGCCCGGCTGGTCGTCGCCATGGCGCATATGCTTCTCAAGCTCCTTATCGGCGAATAGTTCATGCTCGTGGGTGAAGACTTTCTTGTTCCTCGTACACAAATCGCACATCTTCTTGTTGTGGGTACTGCGGACATGGCGGTGTAAGTCGGGCCAGCCCAAGCCGGCGAAGTCGCAGGATGTATCGGGGCAATTGTATCGGAGGAGCAAGACGGTATCTCCCACTATATCTTCGTTGGTGTACCGAATGCCGATATTGTCGTCGGTGCTCGTTACGTCACGATCGGAGTAGTCTTCGTACCGCTTCGCGGCGTCATCGGTGAAGATGACGAACTGTGCAGCCGTCTGCAAAGAAACTGTTAGTCCGGGGCCATATTCCCCGCGCGACCAGGGCTCAAACGTACTCGGCAATGTGCGCACTCCTTGTTCTTGTAGAGAGCCCTCATGCGCAAGGCGCAGATGTGGCATGTCCTGTGGTTGCAGGGCGCCACGGACTGGTGGATGACGGGGCTCGCACAGATGAAGCAGACCTCTGCCTCGACGTCCTCGCCCTCATCGTTCGCGGCAGTGCCACTCGCGAGTTGCACCGGCGCAACCGGGGCGCCATTCTCCAGCACAGGTCCCGAGGCGGATACGCTGCCGCCCCTCGGCCGGGAAGCTTGAGATCGCTCACCTCCATGCCCGCCCTGTGCATTGGCATTCCCTCGCCCTCGACCCCGACCCCGACCACGACTACGCTCTCCTCCCCTCCCTCGCCCTCTCGCATTGGCCCCTCCTCTTCCTCGGTTTTGTGCAGTTGAAGAGGAAGGCTCTACGTGAGTGGGAGCATTAGCAGTTGACGCCATGATGTTCACTTTCGCCGCCTTTCTCGAGCTCAAGATGTCGAAGAGAGAGCACACTCGTAGTGGGATTACTGGACACCAAAAGACAAGTTATCGATTCGTGATAAAGAGTACAATATAGTCTAGTGGGTTCAAATGGTCTGCGAGAGTAAAGGTATGGATAATATTGTCAGGGCACCAGCAAAGTAGCAACAGGACAGACAGCTCGGAGATAAGCGAACCAGCTCCCTGTAAGTCTCCCTGTATGATGAGGAATCAGAGATGGGCTGTACGTAGGTTTAGTTGGATAGCTACACAGCCGCCACAAGGCAGAGACGAGCTAACTAATTAACCGCGAGAGATGGCGACTGACCAAGCTCGTCGGGGTCCACGTCGAGAAAACTTATGGATGACACACACGGCAAAGCCACCTTTTTCGTTCAGTGGTGCAAGGTTGTCCTGTCCTGTCTGCCCACCCCCACACAATCGCGGGGCAAGTCCCGATAACTGCACATGATCACAAGTTGCATTCTGTACCTTGGGTAGCTTAGGTAGCTTCAATCTTGAGCCTTAGGTACCTAAGTGCTAAGCTTTATGTTCAGACCGTACTAGGTATCTACATAAGGTAGATAGCATTAACGACCAAAAAAATACTAGTGATACGAATCTTCGTATGGTTATCGAGGCATTGCTTCTAAAACGTCCATATACCGAGCATGCATGTGATGCCAGGAAGTATGATTTTAACGGAACACTGGCATGCAGTAGCATTAGGTAATCGAAGCCTGTTTGTAAGCTGAATGAAGTACGTATAGTCCCGTAACGAGACATTGATCACACGCCGTGACAAGGCTATGGATGAATCATCCGCGTACTATCCGCGTCAGCTGACATATGGAATTTCTTTTTATAAAACTCAGCTCAGGAATAATGAATAATAACCATGATATTACTAAGAACGGGAGAAATGTCAGCGCCATAGAAATCAAGTCGACTTCAGGCGCATCCGATTCTCACATCGGTAGATGCCTAACCCAGGTAGTTAGATATGGATAGCTAAGTCCAAACGTGGCCATCTGAGCTAAAAACTATATGAGAATGCTGCATGGCAAAGAGATAGCTCGTCAGGCCGAGACACCACCTGTAGCAAATAAATGTCACATTTCGTCGAGCCATAGTAATCCTAACCCGTGTCTCCCTGACCAAACCATAACCATAGGTACGATTGCCTTGATTACCTACTGAACCCTGTGCCAACCGAGCAGGATATGGACCTGCCCACAAAACGCCAATGCTCGCAGACAATGGACTAAGTCATTACGCTACGTTGGTTGGCCCGTGAACCAACCGTCGTCGAGGTTGCGTAGTGCGCGCAACCAAAAACAAGAGAAGAGCCGAGGCCGAGCCGAGGTCGCGCGCGACCTCAGGACGAGGGCGCGATGTCTGCGACCGCCGACACTGAGGTGGCCGTCTGATTACCAACTGACGTGTCTTAAGCACCTTCTTCCACGGGATAGAGATGGTTGCCCACGAGCTTGTTCATCTGGAACATGTCCACCTTGGTTACCTTGAAGACGGCTTGCATGCTCTCGTCGCATAGAATCTGACGCTTGTCGCTGGGGTCTTGGAGCTGTTTCTCTTTTATGTGCGCCCATAGCTTCTTGACCACCTGAGGGCGAGAGAGCTGCAAAAGAGTCAGATATCGAAGGAGCACACACGCGAAGTATCAAGAGCACCCCAGTACCAACCCAGGCAGGTCGCTGGGGCGTGTCATGTTGACTCACCTGTGGCTCGCCACACAGCTCTGCCAACGGGTAGCTGAGATTGAAAGGTTTCTGAAATCCGCCACCGGCTTTACGCTTCTTAGGGCTGGGTTCGTCGCTCCCATCCACGTCGCTGTCGTCCTCCTGCCGGACTCTCTTCTCGCTCTTTTTCTTTGTAGCAGCTGACTTCTTCTTTTTCTTCGGGGCAGCTTTGGCCCCCCCTCCACGTGTAGTGCGAGTTCGCTGATTTTCCTCGGCTTGGAGCATAGCCGCCAATCTTGCATCCGCATCTTCCGTGTCTGCGCTCTGCTCTTTGCGCTGCTTCTTCTTTGGTGGCTGTGTCGAAACCTTGATTTCACCACCATTTATGTCATCTTCGTCTTTGATGGTATCGTCGTGGCCATTCGTATATCCATTAGGAGGGGAAAGGGGCGTGTTGGAATCGGGGGCTGCCGTATCGGCCGGGGCAGTAGCAGATGATATCGCATCAAACCGTTGTTCAATGAGTGCCTTGATGGCATCCTGTCGAGATATTAACCGTTAGTTAAAAAACGCCTTGCATAATAACATCGCGTAAGTAGCGATTCCTATATTTTGCAGTGGTGCGTGATAGAGTGCTCACGCAACCAGCATACGTGGAGGCCATGCTAAACCAGGATAATTGGGGACAATGTTACCCTTTGTTCATTCAGGTCTTTCCCTCCCAGCGCAGCCTGAAGACCGAGTCTGATCTTCTTTCGAGTGACGGTTTCAAGATCAGCAGTAGCCAAGATCCCATCTATGATCTCGGTGTACCGAATCTCTTCTTCTGCAGTGACTGTAGTCCATATGGCATTAGAAGTATGTTACGTCTCAGGTAGTGGACATTACTAAGTATTCTACTGGGTAATGGCGCGGGACCGAACAGAGTACACATTAAAAGCACGTACGTGGTTGCGCCATGGTGTTGATGACAGGACTAGCTTCTACGGCGGACTCATAGAGCGGCAGTGTGTTCCGTTATGATCTTCAACACTGCTAGTCAAAGCATAGCGGTCGACCACGAACGAGGTCGGTACGCAGCTGTTTAGGTATAATGGTACTGGTTGGTAGAACGGCACGGTGTATGGTTCTATGGTGTTGCGACGAAGTCGTATGGGAGGTGTGGTTTGCCGAACGAACGAATGGGTAAGAGATCGACGGGTAATCCTAGGCTGCTCTACCGAGCCAGTGCACCGGTTAGTGAGTTGCTTGGTCGGTTGTCGACGGCGTCGGGGATGTTGGTTTTGGAAGTAAGTGGAAGGAGACGTAACATGGTGGTTGAAAACCAGGAACAGGGATATGCGAGGTTAAGTTGATGCGTCGCACATGAATGTGATTGATAAAAAAATACAGCTTAGGATAATCAGAGTGAAAGAAACTAGATAGGCGCAGAGAGGCACCACGACGTTGCTAACGGCAGCTGGAAAGAGTTGCAGGTCCGATCCGCCAGGCAGGGGCAGAAAGAGGGTACAGCTAGGTACTACATCTTGAAATACATGTGCATGTACTTACCCAACCGTGAGAGAGATCGTTAACCTGTGACAGCTCGGTGGCGTTCGTGGTGGTGGTGGTGGTGGTGACAATGACAATTGCGCCGTTGCTGGGATTATGGACGTGATGCACCCGGCTCCGCAGCAGTAGCGGCCGTGTATATGCGACTCGGGGTTGTCGCACGGATATGTAGATACTATTCCCCGTGAAGATGTTCGGGGAGATAATCGATGCCGCGCCCAATTGAAGACGGCAGTCCAAGGCCTCGGTCTCGGAGCGAGCAGGAAAATACTAAATGTAAGGTAATGTGTGGATTGATGTTGGGGATGAGGCTGAATGGTGGAACAAAAGAGCCCTCAGTCGGCGGGTTGACGTTGTATCGCTTTGTTGTTGCGTGGATGAGAGAGGGATAGCGGCGGGTGCTGTGTGGATGACGATGAAAGTAACTATCGGCAGAAATCAATCACGCCGCTCCATTTGCTTAGATTTACTTACGCAGTATTACCATAGTCGGACACCTGACAGGCCACCTGCGAGGTCGCTTGCAGGTACCGTGACGGCCCGTGGCGCGGAGCGGGGTACCGGCCGGGTACTTGGGACTGGGCGCCTGGGGGGAGGGGAGCAGCCGCCGGCAGGCACTGGAACCACCCAAGCTGCAGCGCTAAGCAGGTGACGGTTGCGGGAGAGATCGGGGCTGGCCCTGGCCAATCAATCACCGCCGTTCGAGAGATTTCCAGCACGCCTCACGATGCACTACCTAAGGTGGGGGACGGTATGTGGGGGGTACGCATCCGGCAGCAATATCAACCTACACCTGTAGTATGTCTACCTAGCTTAGTAAACCAACATTGAGGTCTGTAGAGTGCTGGAAACAGTTGTGCAGTAAGTATCATAAGGATATTGATATTCTAAATGGTATATGTAGTGGAGGAAGTCAACGGAATGAATGATTAATAAGTAAACGTGAACGATATTGATAGTGATACTAATGAAGAAATCATCATTCATCTGCGTTTCAATGTTATCATATACTACAAGCCCAATATGCACTCCAACTGGAGGGCAATACCAAGTAAGGAGAATATATAAGTAAATAAGAAGTTACGGGCTTACTCAAGCTAATAGGAATCCTCGCCCATATTATTCGCTTGCTTTCTATGGGTACACATATTTCATTCTCCAACACGGAAGCGGGCGGAATGGCTCGTTGTCATCCCACCCAGCATAAAAAGGTAGTCACCTGCTCGAAACCGCTCCAAATACACCAACGAACCATGTCATCAGGGAGACGACACCGCTGCCTTGCGTAGACGTGTCGATCTCCGAACCGTTTCTTCATCGCCACGTGGTGTGAGCGTTCGTCGTGTCTGCGTCGTGGCCACAATCTTGCTGCCAGATGCCTTGGATGCCGCCTTTTTGAGTACCGCTCTGCCCGCCGCCGTTGTGGCCTTCGTCCTCGTCGTCGTTGGCTTTTGTTTCTGAGGATACAGAGTCTCCCCGCGCGCAAGCATTTCTACAAAGGCAGCGATCCGCTTCTCCCTGCCCGCCTGGGTCTTGAGCGCGTTGAGGCGGAAATAGATAGCGAAGCGGTTCGAGCGCGTCAGGCAGTCCCACATGGCCTGGGCCTCTGGTACAGCGGCGACGGCAGCGAGGAATTCAGGCGGGGGCTCAGCGGTCGATTGACCGGCATACGCGGCATCCCAGCGTCCGTCAGCTTTCGCAGCATCGACAGCGGCACGGCCGAGGGCCGTCACACGACCCTCTTTCTCGAGGCGCGCGATGTTTTCGACGTTGCGAGCGGACCACAGGCTTTTGGGGGTTCGTGGGGTGAAGCGCTGCGAGTAGGTTCGCTCGTTGCCGCCACGAGCCTGGCCGTCAATCCACCCCTGGCACAGGGCCTCGTCTAGGGCTTGTGCGTACGTGAGTGACGTGGGAGCCATATTGCCCTTTTTCGCCAACGTCAGCCACACGCCTTTTGAGGCGGCTGCGCTGCAGACGAGCCAGTTCGCCCAGGCAGCGGCATGGGCGACTGTGAGAACTGGTAAATCGGCAGGCATTCGGCTGCAAGGCTGGTTGATCAGGAATATATACAAGTGAATTCCATAAGGTTAAGAGGTAATTACTATAACATGATAAGTAGCAACTGTGAGTTTGAATTTAAGATGGTTGTATTGATGCTTGGAAAATATAATAGATAATAAATAGAATATTTAACGAGAAGGGATTAGTCGGCTCTGTTGCCTGGAACAATTTCCCCAGCGAGAAAACTATCCTATGCCAAGTCCAAGATTGACTAGGTACTGTATATGGCTTCACCTACATATAAATATCGGGTTTGAGGGTATACACAGGGCACTACAACTTGAATTGGGTATTGACTTCATTTTGTTCAATCCATTTCTCAGCTTGTAGTATCTTCATGGGAACAACAGCGTTGCATTGTCGCAATATCGCATTCAAGTCTCTTAGCGACATAATGTATAGGCTCAAAGGAACATGCCCGACATTTCGGTATTAATATAACGACGAAGACGAATGGGAGCTCAAGAAGGTGTATACACTTTCATTCCGCTCTCAGTCGCGTGCCGAGCGAACGCGAGGTTCCACTCCCGGTGACGCCGGGATGCATGACTCCCGTCCGGCAGGTGGTTCGAGATGTTTAGATAGCTTATAGGCGGCTGCGTCTTGCTGTTCATAATTGGATACGTAATGATCCATTATTCAAGGAAACAAAAAAAATTAAAGCCTAGCCTAGGTAATGTGTAGCTTATGTAGGTAGGTTAGCTCACCCAGCTTTACTCGTGCCTTTTGTGTCACGATCCACAATGATTGTCGGCTTTGAACCGGACACTGTGACGTCACCGAGTCTCATACCAGTTTCCCGTGGAACCCGAAACCTGAGTCGAGCCCAAAAAACATAAAACAGTCGTTCCGTCAGTAAATCGATGATTTGGGCATTGACAATAAATCATACCTATAGACCGCGACTGTAAATTCTACTAGCGTGCTACGTGCGAATTAGACAATAAACCTCTACGATTCCTGCGCCTATTCTATTCATTTTCTTACACTTCTGACCAACCTAAACTCAAAGGATATTCTATAGTCCGGCAGCAAACAGGCGGGCGCCTTCCAATTGAGATATCAGTACATTGGTTTAAGCTCAGACGGTTATCATTGGATTCCAGGCGTGTTGACGCTGAGTAATCCGCCAACTGGGTATCTGGCACACTCACCCTCGAGCACCCAACGCCGCCGGGTGGTCTGTCTTACGGTTTCTCTTCGCCTCCTTCAACCTTTTGAGCCCTCGGACCGACGTGAAAGATGGCATCACAAAATGAAATCACCCCCAGGTTTGGGGCAAGCGATTACGTCAAGTTCTTCAGCGCCGGCGCCCTAGCAGCTACCCTCACACATGGTGTAAGTATCAGGATACAAGATAAGAGGAATACAATTTTGACAGCCCAAACAGGCCGCAACGCCCATAGACGTAGTCAAGACGCGGATACAGGTCGACGACGCCATGAAGGGGCTGAACATGGTTCGCGCGGGGCGGCAGATCGTAGCCAAGGAGGGAGCCTCTGCCTTGTTAACAGGCTTCGGCCCCACGGCCGTGGGCTACCTAATCCAGGGAGGTGGAAAGTTCGCGGGGTATGAGTTCTTCAAGAAGAAGTACATCGACCTAGTAGGGTCTCAGGAGTCGGCGACGCGGCACCGGACGGCCATCTATCTAGGCGCGAGTGCGAGTGCCGAGTTCTTCGCCGACATAGCGCTGTGCCCACTCGAGGCAACACGGATTCGGCTCGTGTCGCAGCGCGGGTTCGCCAACGGGTTGACGTCCGGATTTATGCGGCTGGCCCGCGAGGAAGGGTTCCGCGGGTTTTACTCGGGCTTCATACCCCTCCTCTTCAAGCAGGTGCCCTACGCCGTGGGTCAGTTCTCTGTCCACGAGGCCGCCGTCGAGGTCATCTACCGGTCGATTGGGTCCGAGCGCAAGGCGCGGCTGACGCAGCTTGAGTCCACGGGGGTCGAGCTAGCGTCGGGTATCCTGGCCGGTGTCGCGGCGGCCGTGCTCTCGCATCCGGCTGATACCCTCCTGTCGGCTATCAATAAGGGCTCCGGGGACCCTAAACAGGGGACCACGGCGCGTATGTTCACGCTTGCGCGCGAGTTTGGCCCGAGGCGATTGCTGCTGTCTGGTCTGGGGCCCCGTGTGTTGATGACGTGTGGATTGGTAGCTGGCCAGTTCGTTATCTACGCGCAATGTAAAACACTTACTGGGGCGCCGCCGGGCATCGAGATTCATAAGGAAGAGTCATTGAAATAAAATAAGGAACAACATAACTTTTGAGGCTTACTCTCGGAGTTTTACCGGCTCTCGGAGTTCGAGGGCTCTATGTAAATAGCATGGGCGTATTTATTAGATAGGTTCTTATGCCGTGTTACCATCCATTGGTACACATCAAATATGATAGCAAGACGTTCCTTAGTGAAACATGGTGACACTTCGAGAAAAATATACAGACTAAACACAACACAACACCTCATCCACTAAAGCAAAAGAGACCCTCAAAAAGCTCTCCAATTCACCGGATTCGTCCCTGCGTAGGCCATATCCCCATATAATACCAAAAGCCCCTGCCGTCCAGTCTCCGTCCCACAGCCGAGGTATCTCTCGGAAGTGCACGAACATTCTCCTCCACCATGAGCTCGCCAACCCACGCGAGCAGCTCCCTCTGGCTATCGAGCTCCTTCTCCTCGACATCTTCGGGGTTCGTCAGCGTCTTCATGGCCCAGTCCTGGACGAGATCCCACCAGTCGTAGACATGCATGTCGCAGACGATCCATCTCTTCCGCGGGGTGAAGTTGCGGTGCAGCGCGAGTATCGCGAGGGCGACATCCGCGCCGTGGACGACGTGCAGGGCGCCCTTCGCCTTGAGGTCGGACTTGGACTTCACCACGCGCCGCACCCAGTCTCGGGGCTGGCGGTCCGCGCCGTAGAGGCCGGCCAGGCTGAGCACGGACGCCTTGGCGCAGCCCATGAGCTCGTCCTCGGCGACGGCGCGCGGGTTGGTCATGTCGTAGGGGTCGTTCTCGTCCTGCCAGTGGGAGGCATTCCAGATGCTCGTGACGCCGAGCTGGATGTAGCCCGGGGGCTGGGCGTCCTTGTGTGTCTCCGCGTACCCTTGCACGAGGCGGGAGGCCTGGCCCGCGCCTTTCAAGGGAAATGTGATCAGCACCGTCTTGGCGGTGGGGAGGGCCTCGAAGGCGGAATTGTCGGTGGACCGCGGGTCGAAGCGGAACTGGATGGTGCCGTCGCGCCCATCTGTGGTTGTGGCGGCGTGCTTCACGCTCTCGCGCTTCAGTAGCGGGATCAGGAACGTGGACGTCCATCCCGCGCCGAGGATGAGCAGACTTACGCTGCGCTGCGTGGGTGTGGCGGAATCCTCCATGACTAACATGATTTCTGAGTTTTAGAGCTGAAAGCGCTTTGGAGCGATGAGGTTAGTATTTTTAGATGAGACGGGCGAAAGTATGTTGGCGATTGAGTGAAAATGATGACGTTGACATGAGTTAAAAGTGTGAGTGAGCCGGTGGTTGTGAGTTGCTCATCCCCGCTTTGTTCTATTTTAGATGTGGTGTTGTTGGAACTAACGTAGACCCTCAAGCATATTTCACGCCGCTTAGAACCTTTTCTATGGCCCTTTTAGGTGTATGCTGTCCTTGAATTATCCAAAAACCAAGTAATGATATATAGGGCAAACAGCTTGGCGTGTCTGATTTGATGGGATTTGCTCTTTCAATTGAACCGATGTACATGAATCTATCTCGGAGGTCAGCAACGATCACCCCGATGCTTATCATTTTCTTCGACTCTCCCGCCTTATTTCCCTTTTTGCTTTTCAAGATGGAATAAGAGACATAAGAAAATCAACCTGGTTCGGTTTATAATTCAAATGTGAGTTGATCAACATGCATATATGTATGGATTTCCGCTCCCCGTTCTTGATTAGATACCTGAATATTAGGTGTTCACATGCTTGGATCTCAATAGCCTTGTAATCTCCATTCAGCTACAGCATGATCGTACAGCTTCCGCAATGAGACCTTGAAATATCCGATGAATGAGCCATACCTACGTTAAGTATACTACTTGCCGTCGCCATAAAGGTCCATCGCGAGGTTATTCCGGCTATAGAAGGTCGACATCCGATACTTAGTTTCGCCACGATATTGCTCCAGCTCTTCTAATGCTTGTCTGCCTTCTCGTTCGATGGTCTTCCGGATCTCCTCACTGCGCGGCGTGATGCTGCATTCGAATGGTTGAGGTCTCATGTTGAGGCCATTTCTACATGGTTACTGTTAGCCTTCTTGGGATTCTGTACATGTTAGACGGGTTCCAACCGGCCCTTACGTGTAGTTGAATATATCCACCTCGATAGGGTTTCCATCTACGCCCTTCTTCCTCTGAACGTTAAAGCCCCATAGGACCCTGGTTACTGTGATCCATGTTCCTTGCTCAGCCAACGCTTGTCCGGTGCAAACCCTGCGGCCCCAGCCAAACGTCATATACCCTTTCTCCCCAGGAAATGGGCGGTGGTCTGGGTGTCCGGGGAGAAAGCGATTTGGGTTGAATCGATCCGGGTCGGGGAACTCGCGCTCATTGTGGTGAATCGCCCAGATGTTGCCCTGTATCCATGCACCCTTGGGGATCAGCCACCCCTTGTAGTAGTCGTCCTGCGTTGGTGCGTGAGGCTGTCCGCCGATAATAGCTACGGATCGCCACCTCAAGACTTCTTTGACGAAAGCCTTGATATATGGCATATTATCCTCATCCTCCCATGCTGGGCTCCTGTAGTGGCCGACCACACGGTCCAGCTCTTCCCACGCCGGTCTGAGAGCCTCTGGAAAGGCGCAGCAGGCCAAGATGAAGGTAATCAACGTGCTACTGCTCGTGTCTGATCCGGCGCCAAACAGATTTCCCGTGAGAGCAGAAATCTCCGCTTCTCTCAAATTGTACTTGGGCCGCTCAGAGAATAAATAATTCGCGAAAGAATCCTCATGACCCATCTTCTTGACTGCTTCATCCGCTAGGGCGTAGAAGAAGTGGAAGGCTCGCTTCTTCCCAAGTCCATACTTCCACGGGGCAATCTGATTGGGAAAACGGGCGAGGAAAGGAAAAGTTTCCATGAGCATGGGGAATTTCTTGCCCGGAACATTGAGATCTGCTGCGAGATGCATCATAGCGATCACCTCGGTGATGATGGGATCATCCCAACTTTCCACCCGCCGTCCAAAGGCAATGATGGAGACTACGCTGGTAGCGTAACGCTCAAAGTGCTTTACGTAGTCACCGGGTGCCTTGAGCAGATCGTACGCGACAGTCCTGCTCTCGTTATTCTGGAACTGCCGGTACTTACGAACCGATTGGATGCCAACGCCATAATGAATAAGCTTCCGGTGAACACGCCACCTGTCACGCTGCTCGGAAGTTGTCGTGTACATGTTTAGGAGGTTATCTTGGCCTGCACCCAGCTCTGCAAATACAAGCATTCGCGGTCTGGACGAATATATCCCTGCTCGCTTATCGAATAGCTCTGAGGCTGCCCAAGCATCGTTGATCCAGATGGTGGGATTCCTGGCCACCAGAGGTGTTGGGTTCTGTAAGTTCCTACCTATTGCGAACAAAGCGGACTTACCGTCCTATCCATATTGTGATGAGTTGAGCGTTGTATGCCTTGGATAGCTCCTCAAACCAGATCCACGGTTTGTTATCCGGTAGCATGAATGTATTACCGACTACGGGCAAGGGAAATGGGCCTGGAGGCTATACATTGATTAGCATGGTTCTCTAGACCAAGCAAGAAAGATGAAGACAGCGGCTAGCACTTACAAGTTTAGATCGCATGTATAGCATATACGCATAGTCGACTGCTAGAGCTACGAAGCCAGCAGCCAGAAGCGAAGCGCCTACATGCCATGGCCCAAACTGCTCTGGCAATCTCACGCTGTAGCTTGATAACAGCTGATCGAACAACATTATGGTCTGCGGTGAACACTCTGAGCGGTACGCAGATATAGGGTGAATGATGATTACAAGTGTTCTGAACAGGTATCCCAGTGAAAGCCCGGGTTTGAGGATTGGAGGACGTCCCGTCTTAGCAGACGACGGCCGTTATCACATTACCCTGCTCTTACGTTGTCCATGTTTTCTCATGTCACGTCCCAGGTATCAGACAAGTACTTTAACCCGAGGTCGTGTATTGGTCGAGATAATCTGCCGGACCCAAAACGTGGGGTAAACGCGGGCACATCACGACAGCCCATCCCTTCGCACTTCCGGAAGCAGTACCTGGGCGGCCTACCCACTCTTCAAGCCACCTCTCTGTGGTAAGAGTATAAAGAACTTGGCTGCCGATCGATTGTTTGTTAATGCTGATTCTATCAATCCCGAGGTCGCTCATCACTCTCAGCCCCATCTCGGTGAATCGGGATGATGCTCAGGTGAGGTTCCAGATCTCACCCCGCGTTGCCTTGCTATTCAAATAGTTGCCTGAGTTTTCCGGATTGTAAGAATCGTTTTGCTTCTTCTCCTGATACCAGCCGAGATATGCTCAATAGTTCTACAAGCGACGGCGGATACCGTTCTTGCTGGGTTCCCAGGGGCAGATTCGGACCTTCACATTACAGGGTGAGTGAGATTGAATCATGCAGTCATCTTGGAGAGATGAGTATCACCCTATTCTTATGTTCCACGGTTGCCATTGGGTAGGAACGAAGACTCGGAGAAGCATTAGGACACATATTCGACTGTCAACAACGTCGGCCATCATCGGGACCCGCTGTGAGTTGTGATTTGGTCTCTCATCTCTCATGGGGACATTGAGATGTCCGAAGCTCAATTGTGGCCGTCGTTATCTCGGATTTGCGGCATGGGCCGTCATAGGCCTGAAAGTAACGTCATTACCTGCCACCTATCCCCTTGAGCACCGAATAATGCATTGTCTTCTACCTGGCAGATTTGCATCTTGATCAACATACCTACTGTAAGTAGGTTACTTGGTACGTTGCAAATTCCATGGTAGCACTGATGACAGCGGGCTTATTTGGGACTTACCCAGGTGCCTACAGTAGGTAGGTAGGCTGACAGGCGTTTGTAGTTGGAACATATTTGTGAAGCCACTGTGTATCTAATCTAACTACCTGACGAGCGATATCCTGGTAGAAAGATCAATATCAGAAGCAGGCCAGCTGTGCCAGCTGCTTTTACTCTTTTTGGTAGGTACTACTTCCTGTTGGTGGTGTTGGTGGTGTTGGTGGTGTTGGTGCTGTACCTACATAGGTAGGTGTCTACCCATTCTGTTTTAGGCTCGCTGCAATGGAGGTGGACCAATGAGCGTGTCGGCTGGGAGACATTGCAGCTCCGTGCTCCGTGCTCCGTACAGTAGTCCGTGCCTGCTGCACTAGACTAAACTAAGCTGTTCCTAACAATAGGACAGGACAATCACGCCCGCGTCCCTGTCGTCAACACCCAGCAACCCCTGCCATCTCCATTACCTACTGAGCACTACCCTGCTACCTACCTAGGTATCGTCGGCCTGTTAGACTAGGAGCCCCCTTCAATTAATCTTGGTTCTCTGTGTCGTCGAACTCTGCGACCCTCTACACTACATCTCTAATCTACACACACCTGACTACCCGAACCCCCGTCTGCTATGTAGACGTAGCCATAGAGGTAGTCCGTCCAACTCGTATCCTTCCTTCTATTCATAGCCTTCTATCTTGTGATCTTCTCTCGGCCTTGTTCAATACCCGCATTGGTAGTGTTATTAAGGTAACCTTTAGCTCGGTTCTCTCTGCAGTTCAGCTCTTGATATCATTTGTTCTATTCGACTTCTCTTCTTGCTCGCACACCAATTCGCATTGTCAGCTGTCCTGCGCTTTCGACCGGAATTTATCGACACTAAGACACGAACGACACCGTCGCACGACCAACTCCCTACCAGCCGAGACACGATACCATATCTCGTACCTTTAATCTTGCTACCCGCCTCCCGTCGTTCTCGGTCGTCCTCGGTTGTATTTGTCCCACGCCTTCTTCGATCTGCCTCGGCACGCTCGGACGTCATATACATGAGCAACCACCTCTCGCACAAGCACAACGCCCGATTCGATGCTGTCGACCTCTCTATCTTGTCCTCGGTAAAGGCTTGTCCGGTAATACGTACGTAGATTGAGCTTGCGTTCTTAACTGCTTGTCCAATCGGTGGAAGGGGGCCATGCCCAAGGCAGTGGCTACTGGGGGATATGCAGACATCTAAAGCTAAGGGCGAGATGCATGGACGGAAGGCAAAGGTGAGTTATTCGACGGGCTGTCATCACCTTCGTGTCACACCGGAAACATATGGAGTGCTAATAAGTGCTCTGTTCCAGCTCGCCACGTCATACCAGGAACTCCTTAAGTAAGTCGACATGAATAGGATGGTTGTGCGGGTGGTAGATTAGTTGCTAAGACCAACTTCTTGTGATAGCGAATTCTCGAACAAGGATCTAAAAAATGTCGGAAACTATTCCCTGGGGAGGCTGATAGGAAAGGGTTCCTTTGGGAAGGTTTACCTCGCCCACCACAAGCTCACAAACGGTTCCAAGGTCTGTTTCACACGGCTACACTCACGGTATCTTTGTCTGACCCGACTGGGATAGGTTGTGCTCAAGTCGGCTAATAAGGATGACTCGAACCTGGCCCGGGAAATTCATCATCATCGCCAGTTTGTCCACCCCCATATTGCGCGGCTATACGAGGTCATCGTGACCGAGTCACTGGTATGGCTGGTTCTGGAATACTGCCCTGGTAGGCTACGTCTCGCATCGACACTGGACCCTAACTGACCCGCGAGTTCCACAGGCGACGAGCTCTACAACTACCTTCTAAAACATGGACGTTTGCCTGCTGATAAGGTCCAAAAGACGTTCACCCAGCTTGTCGGCGCCGTTTCCTATGTTCATCAGCAGTCCTGTGTGCATCGCGACCTTAAGCTTGAGAACATCCTCCTCGACAAACACGAGAATGTCAAACTGGTAGATTTCGGGTTTACCCGTGAATACGAGGGCAAGTCCAACTATTTGCAGACGTTTTGCGGCACTATCTGCTACTCTGCTCCTGAAATGTTGAAAGGAGAGAAATACGCCGGGGAAAAAGTGGACGTTTGGAGCCTGGGCGTAATCCTTTACGCACTCCTGTGTGGTGAGCTGCCATTTGATGAGGATGATGATAATATGACGAGGACAAAGATTCTTTCCGAGGAACCCAAATACCCAGACCATATGCCGAGTGACGCGGTTGCGCTGATCAAACTCCTCTTATCGAAGCGGCCTCTACTTCGGCCAACACTCCCGGATATCCTCTCTCATCCATTCCTCGCGGAACACGCCCCTCAGCAACATGCCATTCTGAAACTCCACCAACCACCCCCCTTCGCTACCGCGTTGGAAAAGGATTGCTTGCAGAGAATGCGTAGCGCTGGTGTAGATATTGATGCTGTGATTGAGAGCGTTCTCGCGCAGAAATGTGATGCCCTGGCTGGTTGGTGGACCTTGTTGCTTGAGAAAGAAGAACGAAAAGCGAAAAGACGAGAAAGGAGGCGTAGGGAGAAGGAAGCAGAGAACAGGAATTCGCGGCGTTTCTCGGCGGCGTCTAGTAAGCTGGAGAAGATGGCTCCCATCCTCGACGAAGATCCCGGTAGCTTTGGTTCGAATCGGCTTGGAGAGCCACTGTTGCCTAGAACGCGAGGACGCGCGGAGAGGAGAAGCGCTCATTATGTCGATTTCACAGGGTCAGACTTACCTAATCTTCCAGAGTCTAAAGAAAAGGGCTACTTTCCTGACGGTACTGCTCCTCCTATACCTATCGACAAGGATTCGGTGCGCTCGGTTAGTTCCTCTCGGAACCGACGGCCCTTACCTCCTCCTAAAGAAGGAATTCTTCGAAGTGCGAGATCTAGGGGCTCGACGCTTCACCTAGTAACGACCACGGACGCGCTCAATAGCCACAGTGGACGAGAACAAAGCGCCCCCCAGAAGGTGCGCAAGAATCCGTCGCAGGCGATTGTGGCGACGTGGAAGAATTGGACTCACTGGATCGTGGAGAATACAAGGAGACACCGGCTAAATAAGCGCGGCAGCCTTTCTACGCCGAACTTGGTGGCCAAGGATGGGCAGTCAAGCGGTAAATCACCAAACAACCCAAGCCCTCGCCCACATACTAGTAAATATCCTGGAAGCGTGTCCGGGCAACATTCACGCAGTAGCGATCACTCCCCAGGCCTCCCCAATGGGCTTGCTCGAGACCCGAACGAAGGCCGCGGCAATCCGTCCAGGAAACCGATACCTACGCCCCTCTCCACAGCTTCGATTCCTGGGCCTGGTGTGTCCTCATCCGCGAACTACAAACGCCAGTCCCTTTCACCTGTTCCGCTGACACCGCGATCTACCATGCGTCGCTCGTCGACGGGCCTGCGCGGAAGGAAATCGACGTCGTCCTCTCTATCGTCGATCAGGACGATGCCTCACCACCACCACTCACACTCCAAGGCCAGCTCGACAAGCTCCAACGGCTCTGTTTCGACAACGAAGACGCCTCTGGCAGGAGGTCGATCTCCACATCACTCGGTCAAAGTTCTCCCGGCCACTCCAACGTCGACGTCGTTCCCTTCGAATATCCGGCTCGTCCGCGGCCCGGCGGTGGCTCTTCATTTTAATGAAGGTATGCCTACATCAGAGATGCACCATCCCCAACTTTCCTCTAATCCGTTTTCGACGGGGAACACGTCGGTGCTGTTCGCGAAACGGAAACGCAACATATTCAAAGGCCCGACCCTCTCGATTCACAGCTCGTCGGGAGGGAGAAGCGGTACTAGCTCAGGGAACCATAGTCGAAGTGCAAGTGCCAGCGGGCTAGGCAGGCGGAGCGGCGAAATCACGATACAGGAAGAAGACGAGGAGGCGTTAGAGTTCGAGCCGGAGGAGGAGATCGAAGAAGTGGACCAGTTCTCGCCGATTCTGCGCGGGCCTGGTGAGACAATCGAGGAGATATACGAGAACGCCGTCGAAGGCAAGCCCGAGGGCGAGACGCCGGATGAAAGCAAGAGTGTTGTAACAGTGATGGAAGGATAGCCGCCCTCTTAATTCAGGCGTGGAGTGTTTAAAAGATACCCCGGATAGCTCTATCTATTTTTTAACGAATTTAAGCTCTAGCTCGGTCCATAGACCTCTGTATATGGGATATCCCTCAATTTTAAACGCACACCGAGTCCACCAGATAAAGTGTTTTCCCCCATATTCGACTTGGCTACCAGTGCAGATGTTTATACTGTATGCGCAACGGGATCTACACCAAAGCCGCACTGTATAGTATAGGCTTGCTCGGGATATAAGTTACTTCGTATATAAGATTGATTGACCAGGATATGGAGTATCAGATGGGCAGAACCCTGGGTTAAAGAATGTACCGATAACTGTACCTAATAGTTATAGGAGTGATGTGATTGTGAAGCTATCGTACCTATGTACTTTAGGTAGGCTGCTGGTGGTACTTGCCGGCGGTATCTTTCTTGTGACATCAGACCCATCTGCAAGGACCGAACCGACCTCGTCACCCCGGACTGCTTGGCAATCTTCACATGTATGTACTTGAACCGGTAGCTAAGCTTCTTCCCCAGACATCAACATTCACCGCCAAGACCACCGAACATACCGATATCCAGCCACCAGTCCTTATAACAGGGTATTATAGTCCCAAATATTTAAGCTCGGCGCCCTCTATCATACGGCCATCGCATAATATCGCATATCAATAACCACCCTCAATACAATCGATCACTAGACGAGCGGTGATGAAGCTCGCCGGGGCTGCCCTTCTGCTTTCGAGCACGTCAACAGCGTTTCGATTGGATCCTCAAGCACCACTCGGATCCAATGCGCCAACCTATCGACGCGAATTAGTATCACTGCACAAATCACTCGTCGAGATCTCCTCGGTTACGTATACCGAAAATGCGGTCGGGCAATTCCTCGTCGACTACCTGACTGAGCGAAACTTCGTCGCCGACCTCGAGTTCCTCCCACCCTCCAACACCTCAGACAGCGAGAAGCCACGTTTCAACGTCCTGGCCTGGCCCGGACCGAACCGACACCCGTCGCCCAAGGTTCTCGTGACGAGCCATATTGATACGGTACCACCCCACATCCCGTATTCGCGGACGGACGAGGAGCCGAACGGGGAGACGCTGATCGCGGGACGGGGCAGTGTGGACGCTAAGGCGAGCGTGGCGGCGCAGATCACGGCGGTGTTCGACCTGTTGGGGTCTAGGCGCATCGAAGCGGGAGATGTGATGCTGCTGTTCGTAGTAGGTGAAGAGCGCACGGGGGACGGGATGCGGTACTTCTCCGACACGATGGCCTCGCTGGACCCGGGGCGGCGGCCGAACTTCAGGGCGGCCATCTACGGCGAGCCGACAGAGGGAAAGCTGGCGTGTGGGCACAAGGGCTTCTTCGGATGCACGGTCACGGCCCGCGGGAAAGCCGGGCATTCGGGCTATCCGTGGCTCGGGAAGAGCGCCACCGAGGTGCTGATCCGCGGGCTTGTCGAAGTGCTCGATGCGGACCTGGGCAGCAGCGAGATGTTCGGGAACACGACCGTCAACGTCGGCATGATTGAGGGTGGCGTCGCGCTCAACGTCATCCCCGAGGTCGCAGTCGCGCGGCTCGGTGGACGGGTGGCTATCGGACCTGAGCTGGACGGCGGCCGCATCGTCATAGAGAGGCTGAAGGAGGTGCTCCGGGGCGTGGACGAAGATGCGTTCGAGCTGGATTGCAACAATGGGTACGGCGTTGTCGAGTGCGCGTGCGATGTGCCCGGTATGACTACCCCCTTTCTTCTTGGGACCTATATATTCACCGTGAAACCGTACTGACACGCATGCAGGTTTCGAGACCATCACAGTCAACTACGGCACCGACGTACCCAATTTCAAGGGGAACCACACGCGCTATCTGTACGGGCCCGGCAGCATCCTCGTCGCCCACGGCGCCGACGAGGCCATCAAGCTGAAGGACTTGGAGGCCGGCGTGGAAGACTTCAAGAAACTCATCCTGCACGTTGTTCGAGATGAGGATGAGGCGGGAGAACTTTGATGAAGCGATGACTGAATGCTGAATGCTGAATGCCGAACATAGAACTTACTCTTACTACGTTATGTGTACATGTACATACATCCATACGAACAAACGATACCCCGAACGCAGGATCTAATGGATACGCCGCGGCGTTTATAGACGATGCTTACTTTCTGCAACCTCTTATCATGACGTGTGGAAACAAGAAGAAAAAATGACATACGATCCCGCTCTTTGACATTTTGTATTCTATCTGGTATCTATCTATCTCAGTACTCGCGCTCACTTCCCCCCAACAACAGCAGCCCACCTCTCAGGCATCACATCACGAAAGTCGAACTCGCCACTCTCGCCCTTGACGACGACGCCCTGCTCAGTGACGATGGCATCGATGAGGTCCGCGGGCGTGACGTCGAAGGCAGGGTTCCAGACGTTGATCTCCTGATGCGCGGTCGCGACGCGTGCGGTGCGGGAGACGTCCACCTTGCCGTCCTCACCGACCACAGCACCCGTGATCTGCGTCAGCTCCTCGGGCTTGCGCTCCTCGATCTTGATATCCCCGCCCGTGGTCGTGCGCAGGTCAATACTGGTCGTGGGAGCCGCCACGATAAATCTGACGCCGTGGTGCCGCGCCAGCACGGCGAGGGCGTAGGTGCCGACCTTGTTGGCCGTGTCCCCGTTGCGCACGACGCGGTCGGCGCCGACGACGACGGCCGCGACGGGGGCTCCCTCGCGCGTCTTGGTCGCGAACAGGGTGCCCGCCATGGAATCCGCGATCAGCGTGGCCGGGATGCGCTCGTAGACGAGCTCGAAGGCCGTGAGCCGGCTCCCCTGGTTGTAGGGGCGCGTCTCGGTGCAGAATGCGCGAGAAAGGTTCCCCGCGCGGTGCAGGGAGCGCACGATGCCCAGAGCCGTGCCGTGGCCCGAGGTCGCGAGGGAGCCTGTGTTGCAGTGCGTGAGGACGGCGACTCTCCCTCCCTCTCCGGATTTGGATGCGGGAGGGGCGTTCGCCAGCAACCACTGGGCGCCGTGCGCGCCGATGAGGAAGTTCGTCTGCGTGTCTTTAGTGAAGATGGCCTCTGCGGCGACGATGTACGCGTCCACGATGGCGGACTTTGCGGCCGCCGCGTCTAAAGTGCCTATGTCAACGCCGCGGACGATGGACTTCAGGTGCGCGATGGCGTTGCTCAGGTCCACGGCCGTCGGACGCGACTGTTTTAGGTAGTCTAGTCGCGAGTCGATGTAGGCTATTGTGTCTTGCGGCGTGGAGGCTTCTGTAGGGTGTCAGTAAGGTTTTGGGACTAATTGAACATCTTATCCCTCCATCTATACGAGAAAGGAGGGGGAGGGGGAGAAGGGGGGGGTTCCACTTACCGCAACCCCCATTATATAATTCGACGCTATGAGCGAGGGCCGCGACGATGGCGATGGCTGGTGCACCTTTGATACGAATATCATTAGCTCCCCAGATCTCTACTAGAACGTGCTCTCCACGACGATGGCAATGGTGAGTAGTAGGTGCTGGGGATAGTACATACCTCTCACGCGCATCGACTTAATGCAGTCAAAGGCCTCCTCGCTCGTCGAGACGGCATCGTAGTGGTGCTCGTGCGGGAGGCGGAGCTGGTCCAGCACCTCGAGCTTGCCCCGCGTGTAGCGGATGGCTTGGAGACCTCCTGACATGATGATGCCCGAGTAGGTACGTACTTATCAAGACAACCACTTAGGGGAACACTTTTATGTATTAGGTCAGGGCGGAGACGGAGACTGGGGCTGTAACAACGGTGCGATAGTACTTTGAAATAAGACCCGAAGGAAAAAACAGAAAAATATGTTGTATGTGTAGGCTATAACTACACTGAGTGAGTGAGTGAGTGAGTGATTGAATCGCGCGCTAGGAATCAGGTGGAAGCAGCCTGGGAAGCAGTGTAATGTACAGTATGAGATATCGAGATTATAACTTCACGGTAGTATAGAGATTAGCGCAACGCCACGGCAAAATCTGCGGCTTCTTGCCCGGACCTGTCCGGCCCCGCTTCGGGACTGTCGCACGAGATTGGAGATCTTGATGAGGTGCTACTGTTACAGCATCTAGTCTGGCCTACTAACTACCGCAGGTGTGGCCAGGTGGCGAAGTTGCCCAGGCGACTTTTTCTGGATAGTTTAGAAGGGAAATTTCCTAATTGGGTTATATAAAAGGAAGCTAGCTAAATCGTGAAGCATAATAACTCTTCGCTTTACTTCAGTCATTCTTCCTTTCGCCGCAGACAGGAGCATCTGTAGGCTTTAAACGTTTGCTTTTTTGCTGTTGTTATACTATAATGTAAGAAAGCGAAGAAGCGAAGAAACGGGCAGTATACTCAACCCTCGACACCACTCTGATCGAAATAATGATATGATCTCATTTTTCGAAACTTTGTTATCATGAAGAGTCGTTTCTAGAACAAAAGAACAGAGATATTCGCAGGGTGAAGTAAGACCTACAGAACACATAAGAAAAACACCGCCTTTAATATCGTTAGAAACTTCTAATACGCTTGAACTCTAATTTGGAAAAGTGTTAGGCAAGATATAAAAATTGATCATACATGCCTCTAATGAATTCATTTAGCCTTATCTCGAGTCGATGTTTTCATTTTCAGTTGCAGACTACAGGCTAAACGCCTAACCTGGACTAAAATACTCTATGGGACGGTAAAAGGCTGTCATATTTCTGAGTAACGATCATCACTTCTATACACATAAGCCAGATCTTTGCGAAGCCAAGTCCAAGCCAAACACAATCTTCACATCAGTCAAGCCAAATATCGCAGAAATATAGGTATAGCGCTTCAGCTTGAACCAACTACTCATTGAAGCTAAACCTCAAATTTCCTAAAATCTCCGCTGATAAAGTTCTTGATTTGTTCTCTGACCATTTCCTTCATAGTCACTACAGTCTTTGTAGAGAAATAGCCCACGTGTGGGGAGAAGGTCAAGTTTAAATCCTTGGTACTTTCCGCTAGAAATGCGCTGTCTTCTTCCGTGCTGGCCGGCTCTTGGTCGAAAACATCCGTAGCGGCACCCGAAATGCGGTTTTCACGCAATGCCTTTATGACTTCTCCAGTGTTTATGACATTTCCTCTCGAGACGTTGATGATAATTGTCTCCGGTCGCATAGCACTAAGCTCGGCTTTGTCGATCATATTTCGCGTATCACCGTTAGATATGCAAGATATGAAAAGCACAGTAGCCTTCTTGATAACTTCGTCAAACGGAGTTCGCTGTGTTGTTTCCTCGGTTGCGCTCTTGACAGGGGTGGCACGCTTTCTCTCGGATATTAACACCTTCATACCAAGGGCTTTACAGAAAGCCTCGAGACGTTTGCCTGGAGTCAAGTTTCAGCAGTCTCCAACACACAGCACACTTTCAAACCACTCACCAATATGACCGTGGCCGAAAATCCCTACAATTTCGTCCTCTATGGAACACGGAGGGTGTGCATTTGCCGTTTGCATTTTCAATGCAAGGCTGTGTTGGCGTTTCCAAGAGTTTTCACCGCTAGCATCTACAGTTCGAATATCATTATGAAGCATGACAGTCTTGCGTCTTGCTGCGAAATACTTGATCCGAGTTAGCGGTAATAACCACTGTTCGTTGAGTAACTCACGAGACTGAGCGCGTGCTCGGCGACTGCCGGAGACGTTGACCCAGGGCATTTTGCTACCCTGATGCCTCGGCGCCTGCATTCGTCTACATCAATATGGTTAGTGCCAGCAGTTGGTGTAATGACACATTTCCTTGATAGTCAGCAGAGTCGTGCGGTCGATGTGTATTAGCTTGCCTGGGTGGGTACGGACATACAGATACGGCGCTTCGCCTAGGCTTTCAGCCGTAATGGCAGCCTGAGTTGCGATGACGATGCTGGCGCACTGTATACGGCAACGTATTTCATCGGCTTTCGCGATACGATGATAGGAAATAATCTCGTGAGATCGTGGGGTTGTGTTAATATGATCCACGGCCAGGTGCACTTCCTCAAGCACAACGATCACTTCGTGCGTCGGTGAGGGGAATTGCTTGGGTACTTTGACTGGGTCCATTCTTGTGGTGCTGAAGTATTGCGGAATATAGAGGTGGATGGAGATACCGTGAACCTGAGATGGAGCTGGATTACCATACGGCGATTTTCTAGAGGGCGGGGGTTATCGACAATCATTGTCTCAGTTCTCTATTTTCGTTTTAAGCTGAGTGATATATCACAGTATGTCCGGCTACAAAGGCCCATCTTCCGCACTGTATCTCCTGTTGGTTGAGCATCCTCGCGCGACAAGAATAATAACGGAATAAAGAAGGCGACAAAGCACTTACATAAGGTTCACCAGTTAGCATACATGTATAAATAGCCAACTAAGTAATTACCTCGTTAGAAACATAGTCCCTTTTCCATGGATAGACAGACATGTTTCGTCGTTTGGCAAGATTGCCTCTTGTGACCTTACCTAGCCACTGCTGCCATTGTACTATTTCTCGGGCTGCCGAGGAGGAAGCTGAACGTCGCGGTGACATGAGCGAGGTCAACAGATGCGAGAAATGACAGACCAGGCTACCAGCCCTACTGCTCAGTGTCTTGAACATGTCGCTGTGGCATCATTCAAGATTCAAAAACTGAGTGCTGCGCATCCCGCCCTCAAAGCCCATCATTCATAATCAGAAGTGATGAAACTTTTTATTACACGCGATAATCCTTATGGCTTAAAGCACGACTATTTGGTAGCTTGTACTCTATTGATAGGTAGTGTTCGATAGGTAGCTACCTAGTTAAATGAGTGGATTAGTTAAACAAGTACCCAAGCGAATAGAACTACTCAGCATAGCGAAACGTCTCATACCGTCATAACCTTATAGCTCGGTACATATTATGGCATTTTGTTTTGCGCTTCTTATCGGTGTTGAAACTCATCATCGATTCTGGATATTGATCATTTTCAGTGAGCATACCTTTTTCGACTAGCCTATAATGCCTAATTACACCTTATGCACGCGAGCAAACTGAGCTAAGACAGTTTTGAGATATATCATATATTCTCAAACATCGAATGAAGCTTCAATCCGCTGGAAATGTCTTACCTTCTTGCTCTGCTAACACACCTTGCCCTGTAGATGCTCGATCTTCTAAGAGCTGTGTTTCTAGTGGCATCTGGCATGTCTTGAGCCTCAGCACCGCACTGGGATTTCATTAGAGCCCTGCTGAGATCGCTAATAGTTATGACGTAAGGATACCTGCGGTTATCCGTAAATTAGATCTTGTGTAGCTGACGTGTTAATATGTACTGGTAGCTTGCTGCTGTGGTTAGGCATTCTCTTTGAAGTAACATCGTGCAAACCTGCGTGTATCAGCATGACGTCGCCGTAGAATCTCTCACATCAAACTTCATAAACATTTCAATTATAGACTTGAAATCTTGCCGACGGTATGCGATTGGCAGAGGATTCTTCAATGACTTCATGAGTTTGCGATAGAGGGCGAAAATAGCAGAAGGTTTTCTCATGCTCGCGATTACCACTGCCTCTCTCGGCCATGGATGGAGTTTTCAGTGTGTAAAATATAGGCTGAAGAGTACGAGCTGAAAGACTATGAAGAGGCAGTTTCCCAAATCCAAGGATGTGAATTGAAAAGTACCAAAAATTGGTATCCAATAACTATCACTTCGAAACCAGACACCCAACCTATTTTCAAAACCTCTTAGTCATCAAACTTAGAAATAAAGCAAAATTACAATCCTAAAAAGCACAATGTAGACTACCGTCGCTTTTATTGCTGCAATTTTCACGTCCATCGCCATGGGCGTTCCATTCGAGCTCCAGGCCCGAGATCCCGTCAACGTGGGCTTTGGACAACAGATCCAAACCTTCAACGACGCTAACTACTAGGTTATTTGGGTGGAGGGCAAAAGCGCATGCCCCAACATTCAGTCGCTGGGTCCGCCGACCGATACTCCTTGCGACATCAATTTCTGCCTGCCTGGGGGCACGGAAAAGCTATATCTATATGACTGTGACGGTAATAACATGCCGCACTCGGTATATCTCGACAGCGGGTCTTTTGTCCGTGGTTGCCAAGCTGACTCGGACAATGATTCATTGCCACGGCGATAAGCACGATATTGTCAAGCATTGGAAGTGCAGTTATTACTACCTAGATTACCTAGAGAGCTGTATAGGGAACATGACGAGCCTATGATGGAAACTGAATAACATCGACCGAAACGTCAAGTCCATCCTCAATAGCTAACCTCAAGCTCTTAGCCCAGGAGCGAGTCCCCACCAGCTTCGGATAATAGCAAGTCTACTAATGCAATGTCACAGATATTCAAGTTTTCAGCAAAAACCCAGTAGAGTCTGGCGACATTGGATAAAATATTATCACCAATTCCCTATAGGCGTTATGAAGCAGTCGACCGAGAGAGAATTGCGAATGAATTTGGCAAATGCTGATTCGTAATGTCTTAGTTCAATTATTGCAATAAACACACAACAAGCCGCTTATTATCCTAACCCCCCTCGGTATATTTCAAAATAGTTGATGACCCCATCATATATCTTGTACACCACTGGCCCTTAATAGCTGCTGAAGCCTGATCAGACAGTGCGACATCGCGTCTTTCAGTTTAAATAAACCTACTAACCTTAGTTCGTTCAAAGGTAATGCTGGTCTGTGATTCTCAATGGATACTAGGCGCATCTTGGGAGAAGCATGTTCTGTTCTCTTAGACTTCTGTTTCGAGATGTAGCTGCCGGCAGTCAGAGCCCGGGCATATGTGCCACTGGGCTTTGTCCCAGCGCTGCATACAATTTTCTTTTGTTGTCCGGAACTGATTACTTAAGCTGGATTGTTATAATAGTATTAGTTAAACACAAGACATCCGTTGCAATATTGATGTCGGGATTATAACAACACGAGGAAGCGTAAAGCCGAAACTATAGTGTGAGTTCGGGATTATCTGATTCGCATAATGCCGGCGAGTGGACACCGAGTCAAGAGAGGCGGTCTTGTCGCACAACGCATCCGCTAGCTTTCAACATATGCGTTTGTTGACAAAATCTAGGTTCTTGTAAATCGCCTCTGCTTATACATTCGTTGTGTGGGATATATGGGATGTGTGGGATATATGGGATGTGTGGGATATGTGGGATTGATAGCTATGTACAAATAGAGAATGGAGAGGCATCAGGAAGTGAAAGAGCAAGCCGCTTTCAAACAACAACTTAAGTTTTCGCCGAGTTTTCATCTAGATCTCCAAGAAACCAAATCCTTTCCCTGGGCGTATCTTGTTACCGTCAGACCATGCCTAAAGTTCTGATCCTTGGGGGTGCTGGCTACCTGGGGCTTGCGGTCGGCCAGGCACTCCTCCGCTCTGGTAATCACTCTGTTTTCGCGACGACCCGTGACGGAGACAAGCTCACATCCCTCACGGCCAATGAAATAACACCAATCAAGGGAGACGCGACAGACTCCAAGTTTCTTATCGATACCATTGCTGCGTACCACATCGACATTGTCATTGATACCACGCAGGCGTATGGGGATGTCGGAACTATGCTTGATAGCATCATGCAGGCGGCCCGGAATCGCGCGGAAACGCTAGCGAAAGACAAGGCTATTGGGCCTAAGCTGGGATTCATCTATACATCTGGTTCCTGGGTTCATGGCTCCCCAGACCGTCGGGTCAGCGACCTAACCGTCCCCGGAACTTCTCTGGCCCCTGACAAGCCCGCCACTGCTGTTGCCTGGCGTCCAGCCCATGAACAGACTGTTCTGGCCGCACGGGACGTTCTCGACGTTGCCATCCTCCGACCTGGCGCCATCTACGGCCGGGGCTCGTGGGTGTTGAGCCCATGGTGGGGTCCGTTACTTGCTGCTTCCAAGAGCGGCAGCCGGGATCCTGTGGGAGTTCCCGTTGACGCGAAGACCCGCACTGGAATTGTTCATGTGGATGACCTCGCGGCCGCGTACCTCGCCACTGCTGACAAGATTACTAACGGCCTCGGTTCCTGGCCCGTCTTTGATGTCGTCACCGAGAACGTTGCCATTGACAACGTGCTGACAGGTGCCGCCTCCGTGTTTGGCGTCAAAGGACCAATTCAGTACCAGGGTACACATGGCGATGCGTTCCTGGAAGCGGTCGCGTTGGTTGCATCTTCGGATTCCTCGCGGGCGCGTTCCATTCTTGGGTGGGAACCAAAGCGCCGTGACTTTATCCAGAACCTGGACGTCATTGTATCCGCTTGGCAGACTACTCAGAAATAGGTCGCAGACAGAGTTACTGACGACATGGGTTGAAAACTGATTGTTGGAATGGATGGATATTGAATCACTCCAATTCAATCAGTGAGGTAATCACCATCATCAAGATTGAAATAGCTTGTTGGGAGTTAAAATACTAAAGCTTTAGCAACTTGGTGGGAGCAACTTTAACACGTCGGTTTTATTTTGGGAGTTTTGACTAGCTGTACTCTACCCACGTTGCGAAATAAGTAGCTACTCGTAAGAATGATAAGTTCTTGAGATATTAGATCATGTGTCCTCATCAAATAGTGAAGTGACTTTGGTGGACTTGCCTACCCCTGAGCCCTGGCCAAGGAGGTAATCTGACTGTTACACATCCAAGACTAGTAAATATCAATAGATTCAATGGTGAGTAACTAGATATTGTAGAAACTAAGTGGTGGAGGACTGGGTGAGTGGGAGGTGGCTAAGTTGCCAGAATCCTCCCCGGTTGAGACCCCTTACTGCCCTCCTTTTTTATCGGATCCATGAAAATAAGACCCTGTTAGTGGCTAAGTCTGTATTAGAACCACCCGCACTACTTCAATAGTAATCACTACGTCTCTCCCTAATGGTGTATCGTACTACCAACCTTGGGATCAATGTCGAACTTGACAACGCAGAGTATTGCAATCGAGAGATATACATTCACCATCGACATTCAAATAATATAGGATATATTTACGTTCTAAAACACGTACACGATTTGAGTAGAAGGGACTCACTCGACAAGAATCTTCTGCCGGTCATGTGTGTTACGATGGTAATCGAATAGAAGAAAATTATGGAAGAAGTTTGGCCGTAAAAACCCCACGGTACGACGCATGGCAGAGGAGCTATAATATCTAGCGACTACCACGCAACTGTCCCCCGAGAAGATGATCGAGGATTATGTTGTGTAACATAGTATGTCTAGGGCTGTCGAAATCTACAACACTGCTGACTGAGAGTACTGATAGCATCGGTTCATATATCCTATCCCATCTACTCTCGGGTTTGGATAATCATCAGTCTTAAAACTGGAATATTCACGCTAACCGTAACTTACACATCATAGGCCCACTAGATAGCATAATTACTAGCTATGATTTAGGGACCGTCTATGCGTAGAATTCAGGAATGTTTGCCTACTGTTAATTCTAATTGAAGTATCCTGTCCTATTCAACCTTTATTGTGAACAGCACATGACTTTAAGATCGGCTAACAAGAGAACTTTCTTTACTAGAGAGGCGGAGGGTTTCTGCATTACGTAGTAATACACAGAAAAGTAAATGTAAAGCATATAATATTCTTATAGAGGGTTATACTATGAATGCTAAAGATAGGTCAAAGGATGACAGAACAGGTTAGTTTTGTTAGAATAGGTTGATCATCTCTGTGTGGAAAGGATAAAATAATTAACTAACGCTATATAAGTGATCCAACTTACTCTCTTTTGTATAGAAAGATAATTTGAACTACTGTTACGCAGATTGCTGCAGACAATAGAGCAGGGTATCTTCTGCTTATGAGACCAATCCTTAAACTTTCTATGAGACGATAAAATTCCATTATGTTCCCTGGATCTGTAGCTTCGTACGTTGAAGTCATGCTAGCGCGCTAGTCTTTATATATCCTACATCCATTTTCGATCAAAAGAGGCCCCGTAGGTTACATTTAACCTTTGATCACCTCTCGTCAATTTAAGATCGAAAACAAGCTCGAGTAAGTAGTTGGTTTCCAGAGATTCCACCAGCAATGTTGAGTCCTGCTATCACTGCTGCAGTAGAGATAGAATCCTTTTCTTCTCCCGATATCCTGTTGAAAGTCAAATTCTTATCAGAAAGTGACGCTGATAATGCTGCTTAGGTGTTCCAAGTGAGTTCGTGGGGAAACAGCTGAGCCCCATAGCGAAGAAGTAAGCCTATCCAAGCCTCTCGACGACCCCCCTTGAATCTCACGACGAAATTAAGGAGAGATAAGCTGTTGACAGATATAGATATCGAGGTGGATACACCAAAATTAAGAAGAATTTCTGTCATCTTGAACAGAGTTTCTTCATCGACGTGCTCGTTTGGAATGGCGGATACCAAAAGTGTAATCAGATCCAATGGGGAGTCTACTCCGAGCAGATTTGGTATGAAATCTCAGATATAATGCCGTCTTAGTCCTTTACTCACCAAGCCTAATTGGCTCAAATCATTGTCTGGTAGGTATATTAGGGATTTAGCGAGCATCCGAGGTCTATCGGTCCTGCTGGCCGATGTCCGCGGTCCGAGAGCTGCTATCAAAGCGTAATCAATTGTCCATCTGGTCGGATCAATATACTCCCTGCCGAAATAATAAAGATTCTCTAGTATCGGTATAAAAGGGCAGAAAGATTCGATATTATCAGGGCAAATTCCAGCAAAGATAATATCTCCCAAATGCAAAATAGATTCACCTTGCATAATAAACCCCCATGACTCGTTTTCGTATACATCTTTGAGTAGACTATCATATCCTGATGGGTCATGTGCGTTAATGTCGAATGCGTCTTGAAATGCTTGAACGGACCCAAAGGAGATATCGCGCTTGCTCTTTGGAAACGTTGTTACAAGCTGAGGCTCGTAGCTCTGAGCTGAGAAGGCGAGATCCATGGCTCGTTCTATGTCTCTGAGATAACCAAATAAGTCTTTGTAGACACGTCGTAGATATGCGCGATATGGTTTAAATCGACATGTGAAGGCGAGGAATTGACTGCCACTGATATTATGCGCCAGGTTAGAATTTGACTCGTCTGAAATTCCTTTGATACCCTGTCGCACGAAGTCCTGAACTGTCTGATGAATGAATTGAACCTCAGCCACAGGCTGATGAACGTTATATTCCGCTTGGGATGTTGTCTCGATGAGACCTCCACAACGACTGGCTAGCCAGCTGGCAGGGACGTCTGAGGGGTCGTGGTTATGTGAAGCAGCACTCCCTGTGCAAATCAAACAAATGCTGTATAATTCTCCGAGATTGAGTTGTATCCGGCTCTGCTGCACTACCTTGAGTACCACCTCGGTCTCCCTTCGGTATTGTTTAGGGATCCGTCGAATGGTGTATTCATATAGCTCATCAAGCTCGCTGGGATATCTCGTTAAAATATCGCCTAACAGATTAACGGGAGTGCCATCAACTATATGCTGGCATAAATTGTCGACCACAACCCTAACCCACACAAATACGCCTTGAGCTTGAACCGTGATACTTTCTGCAAGATTAAGTACGGACTGCTGATATTGTTCGGAATACAGGATTCCTGATAGGGGCTTGAGTAACAAGGATTGAGTATACGATTTGATATCGGCTGCTGTAAATTCGTTTACTGCAATAGAAGGGATTCTTGATTGTCCTCCAAACCCTAAACGGAAAAGCGGCCATGGTCGACTCGCAAGGCAAATTTTCAACAATGGCGCGCGAGGTTGCGTCTTTCGCACTTGGTACTTCCCAACAATATCTTTGAGGACTCGCACCAGTTTTTCGTTGTTTTTTTGGTCTTGATTTTCGTCGAGAGCATCGATGAATAAAAATATTCGAGGTCTGCCACTTACACTTGAAGCTGTGAGATCAGGGATCAGGCTGAAACCTTCAATGAGATCGTCCAAATCCCATTTGAATTCATGGCCTGTCTTTGATATTGCTTTCTCATAAATAGGTTTCAGAGATACGAAGAAATCGGGAAATTGTTTCAAAATTTGATAAAGAAGTTCTTGCATCACTTCGTTCTTGAATATCAGTAAAAGCCTTTCTGAATTTGACTTTGTGGAAGCTTGTAATTAGGCCCCATAGGATGTGAAACTAATTTCATTCGATAAAATGATATTTTCCACCCTCGGTGGTAGCGAAGAAAAGAACTCGAAGAAATTGTCGATGGTACTTACTGCCTTGTAGAGTTTTCTGGACAAGTGACTTCCCTCGGAGATGGAAGAAATAAGCCAACGGATGACCTATGGACGGAGGTAAAAGGGATTCACTACGCGGGTCCTCGAGGGCGAAACGTGTTAGAGTAGATTTACCCGAGCCAGGTTTCCCTGTGATCCAGAAGATTGGATCATATAGAGAACCGTCGTCTGCTAGCCATTCGGCGTATGCGACCTTGTCCGTGAAGAGCCATTCGAAGCTACCCTGGTTGACACGAGACACCTGGCTCACTTCCTCAACGCGAAGTCGTGCTGCTGGATCATTCAGACTTTTGAGGTAGTCTTATATTTATTAGTAGGTTCCAACTCCAATGGAAATATCACTATTTACCTTCATAAAGATGTCTATCCTTGGCAGTCGCTAGCGAATAAGTCAGTGACTTGTGCGAGACTGATGTATTGCTGCGAAAGATTGGGGCAAAAAAGACGATTACCGGTGAAGAGGACCTCATCTATCCAGCCCTTTAAGACGTTGCTGACTTTGACGAAACCTTCATCCGTAGCCTTCGAATACTTTGCGATCTGACGATGATTCCCTGAGATAGTACCCCAATTCTCTCGTCCATGGCCAATTTTGGCCGACTCAGGCGATACTATGTGCACGCCAATTGGCCCCCACCGGATCTGTTTCTCTTCGGCAAAAGACCACAGTTTGAGGTTTTCAGCTTTGGCCAAAGTCTCGATGAATGCGGTCGAGATACGATCTAATATGTCCGAACCCCTTTCCAAGGATGATATTAGTTTGGTGTTCGCATTTTGGAACGCAAAGATTTGGATAAGTGTTAAGCACTAAGTACACAAAAAGCTAGCAGCTGTTCTTATAGTGGAAATATAGCAGATAACTAGCTATATAAAAATCTAAGTTCTTTTAACTTATTAAAAGTAGCTTGAAAATTAATAATATTAAGCTTTTATTTATATATTTTTATTTTATAGCTATTTATTAATAATTTAGCTTTATTTAAAAATAAAACTATTTAATATATTAATTTTTTTTATTATTTTAAACTGTTATTAAACTATTTATAAGCTTATAAAATAAAATAGCTAATATAATAACGCTTTTTATTTTATAAAAATCATTTTATATTTAAATATTAGCTATAAAACTTTTTAATATTAAAGTTTTAACTAAAAAACAATTAAACTTAAAAATTGTTATAGTTTAAAAAAAAGCTTTTTTATAGTAAAAAAAAAACAACTAGTTAACTTGTTAAACGTAAACAATAATTTTATTAAAACTAAAAAAATTATTATAGCTAGTTTAATTAAAATAATTTTAAAACAAGTTAAAAGCAAAGTTTTTTTTAAAGCAACTTTTTTTGTTTTTAAATATAAAAATAAAACAAAAATAAAGTTAAACTTTTTTTAATTAATTTAAAAGCTTGCTTTTATTTTGCTATAAAAAAGTTAAACAATAAAATTATTTAAATAATTTATATAAATAGCTGTTTTAAAAATTTTACAAAAAAAAAATAAACTAGCTATTTAACTTTAATATATAATAGCAATTTTGCTATAGTTTTTTAAAACATGTTTAAATAATAATTATGCTTTAATATAATTAATAAAACTATTAATAGCTTAATTAACGTTTTTAAACTAGCTAAAATTTACTAAAAAAATAATAAACCTTTTGCACACTTTTTAAAACAGTTTAAAAAAATAAAAGCAAAAAGTTTTAATAAAGTTTTTAATAAGTTATAAATTATACGTTTATTAGTTAAGCTTAACTATAATTTAAATTTTTTTTTTTTAAAAAATTATTTTAATAACTTATAATAACTTCATTTTAGTTGTATAAAAAGTAAAACTTATAATAAAAGCAATAAAAAAAAATTTAAAATATAAATTAAATACTTTTTAATTTATTTTATAACAATTATTTAATAACGTTTTTATTAAATATTTAAAACTAAATTTTTATTATTATAACTTATATTATAAAAAACGTAAACTATTTGTTTATTATAACTATAATAAATTAAAATATATTTTGTTTTATTGCTTTAACGTTAAACTATATAATAAATGCTATTAATTAAATTACATTATAAAATATTATTTAAACATTTTAATTATTATATTAAATAATATATTTATTAAAGCGCGCTAAAATTTAGCGAATATTTTATAGTTAGCTTAAACTAACTATATATAATAAAAAAACTTAGCTTTATTTATATGTTTTAAAACGTTAATAAAACTAAAAATAAATAAAAAGTAAATTATTTTAAAAAAATTAATAAACAGTAAAATAAACAAATTTTTTTTTAAAGAAAGTATAATTTTTAAAGTAGCTAAAAAACAAATAAGTTAAAATAATTAAGCTTTAAAAAAACTTTTTAAAATTAAACGTTTAAAAAACAAAATAAATTTTTTAATAAAAGTATAAAATAACTTTAAATAAATTAAGCAAATGTTTATAAGCTTTAAAGTTTTTGTTAATTTATTATATAAAATAAAAGAATTAATTAAAACGCATAAAGAATTAATAAAAACGCATAATTTTAAAAACGTATAACTTTTTAATTAAACTAACCTAAAATTTGCCCCGTAGTATATTTAGCTATAACAGCTTTATTTATTAACTTAATGTATTTAATTGTAAACTTTGCATTTAAAGCTATTTATAAACCTTTTAATTATAAACCTTTTATTTGTAAACTTTGCATTTAAAGCTATTTGTAAACCTTATAATTATAAACCTTTTAATTATAAACTTTTTAATTGTAAACTTTATATTTAAAGCTATTTGTAAACCTTTTAATTATAAACCTTTTAATTATAAACTTTTTATTTGTAAACTTTACATTTAAAGCTATTTATAAACCTTTTAATTATAAACCTTTTAATTATAAACCTTATAATTAAAGCTATTCGTAAACTTTACAAAGTTTATTATAAAAGGTTTATTATAAAGTTTACGAATAGCTTTAATTATAAAGTTTATAATTAAAAGGTTTATAATCGAAAAGTTTATAATTAAAAGGTTTACAATTATAAGGTTTACAAATAGCTTTAAATATAAAGTTTATAATTAAAAAGTTTATAAATAGCTTTAATTATAAAAGCTTGTTTTGCTAATAGTTAATTTATAGTTAAATATAAGTATATTTTAAACGGTAAAAAAAATAAAGTGTATTAACAATTAATTTTTAAGCTAATAAAAGCTTATAAAAAGTTATGCGTGCTTAAAATTATACGTTTATATTAATTCTTTATACGTTTTTATTAATTCTTTTATAATAAACAATATAATAATATTTAAAAACTAAAAAAAAGTTTATAATAACTATTTTTTGTTTAATAAGTTAAAAACTTTTTACAAATTAAAAAAATTAAAAAAAGCAAAATTATTTTTTAAATATTATTATTTAAAGCATATTATTAATTTAAAAAAAAAAAAAACTTTTTTTTTAGTTTAATTTATTTATTAAATAAAAAAAAACAGCAAGTTATATAAAAATATATTAATAAAGCTTTAACAAAAAAATAAATTTAATATTTTAATAGTTTAATAAAATTTTTAATTTTATTTATATTTAAAGCAAAAAATAAGCTATAATTTTATGTTAGTTATAAAAAGTTAAATTAGTTAACTAAAAAAAATTATACTTTTTTACTTTTTATTAAAAATATATTTAATTAGCTATTAAACGTTAAAATATATATTATTAGCTATATATTTATAATAAAAACGAATAAAAAACTGCTATTTATATAAAATATAAACATTTTAAATATTTAGTTATATTGTTTAGTTTTATTAACGTTTTAACAACTTTTTAGCAATATATTAACTATATATTATTAAGCTTAATAAACAATTTATATATTATATACTTAAATAATATTATTATTTATAGCAAAAGCTAAAAAACTTATTTATAAACAGTTTATAACGTTTTAATAAAGCTATAAAAATAAAAGTTATATATTAACTTAAAAAAATATAATTAGTTTATAAAGCATATTTTATTTTTAAAGTTTATAATAATTTTTAAAAACATTAATATAAATTGTAAAAAAATTAAAGCAATTAAACAATAGTTGTTATTTAATAATATATATACTATATAAATATTTTTAAATTTTATTAAGTTTTACTAGCGTTTTATATAAAAATATATTAAAGTTATTAAGCTATATATAAAAAAATTAAAAAGTAAACAAGCAAACATTTTTAAACTAATAATAAATAAATAAATAACTTTTAATAAGTTTTAGCTTTTTTTTATATAAACATTAATACTATAATATTTTAATTTAACTTTATTAATTTAAATAAAAACAAACGTGTTAAATTTTGCTTTAAATATAACTATTTTACAATATTTTAAAAGTTGTTAATATTTTATTATATATTATTTTAAAAAGCTATAAAAAGTTAAACTTTATTATTATATATTAAATATTAAGCTATTAATTATTATAAACGTATTTTTATAATAAAAGCATTATTTTTATTACTTTTAGCACTAAATTTTTGTTTTAATAAACTATTTAAATTATAGTTATTTAGTTATTAAGCTATAGTTAAACATTAAACAAACATTATAGCTTTAAAAATAAATAAAGTTTAATTTTAAAGTTAAATATTAGCTAAGTTAACAAAATTTTATAAATAAACTATTTTGTTAATTTAACTATTTTAATAATAAAATAAAATAAAAAGTTTGTTTAAGATAAAAATATTAAGCATTAAAAAACATAAAAAAAAATTAATAACTAATAAATTGCTAAAAAGTAATAATAACTAAAAAAGTAAACAGTTTAAAAAAACTTTTGTTTATTTTTTTAAAAATAAAAACATATAAAATAATGTTTTAAAAAAACATTATATTAAATTTATTAAAATAACAAATAATTATTTATAAGCTTTTATATTATTATTAATAATAATAATAACGTTAAAAAACTTAAAGCTTATATTAAAAAAGATTATTTAAAAAAGATAATAAATTAACAAGTTTATTATTTTAAGTATATAATAATAATAATAAACTAAAAAACTAAAAGTTAAGCTTATATAATACTTAAATAAAAACGGATTATTTTGTTATAAAAAACAAATATATATTTTTAGCAGCTATATATTAAAAAAAAGCTTTTATATAATTATTATAATATTTTTTAATTTAAATATTAAAAATTTATAAAAACAAAAAAAAATTTATTTATAAGCTACTTTTAAAAAAACTTTTTTAAAAACATAAAAAACTATATTATTAGTTATATAATATATTAATAAACAAAAGCTTATATTTATTAATTTTATAATAAGTTAACTTTGCTTTTTATATTTAATATATTGTTTAAAAAAATATTTTATAATTTTGTTATAAGTTTGCTTATATTTATAACGTAGTTAAAAAAAATATATAATAATATTTTAATAATAATAAACTAGTTGTTTAAATATACGTTATATTTGTTAATAATTACTATTTTAACTTTAAAAAGTTTTATAAATATATTTTTTACGTAAGTTTTTTTATAATTTAAAATTTTAAAAAGCATTATTTTAAATAAAAGCTTTTTATTTATAAGCTATTTTTAAGCTATATTATATTATTAGCTAACTATTAATAAAAGAATTAGCATAACTTTTTATTTATAAATAAATAGCTAAATAAAGCAATAAAACTAGTTTTTAAAACATTATTTGCAAACTTTTAATTGTTTTATATAAAATAATTAAGCAAAAAAGCTAATATTAGCAAAATAAATATATAATATATTAATATATTTAATATATAATAAAACTTTAATAAAAGTTTTATTTTAATATATTTTGTAAAAACTTTTTAATTAACTTATAATTTAGCTAAAATATAATTATAAAAGTGTTAAAAAGCAAATAATTTAAATTTAATAAAGCTATAAAAAAATAGTTAAACTATTAAATTATAATAATTAAACTTATATAAAATAATATAATTATTAAATTAATAGTATTGCTTATACGCAAGTATAACTTACGTATAACTAATAATTTTATTTGTTATATAAATAAAATAAAAAGTTGCGCACAAACTATGCATAAACTATTATTTATTTATATAGTTTTTTTTTGTATAAATAAAACTAGCTTGCTTTTTTACTTTTTAAAAATATAAATAAATATTATAAACAACAAGTTTACTTTTATTTTTATATAAATATATACGTATAAAAGCAAAAGTTATTAATATTAATTAATAATTATATTAGTAATTATAAATTAACAAAATAAAAAAACGAAAGTTTACTGTTAAAAAAACAGTTTTTATGCTATTTTTTAAAACGGTTTATATAAAAAAAAGAAATTTAATAAATTTTAACGTAAACTAAAACAAACGTATTAACGTTAATTTTTCGTACGATTTAAAACTAAAATATATTTGTTTAACTATTAACTATATTAACTTAATTTATATAATATAAAACTAAAACATATTTGTTTAATTGTTAACTATATTAACTTAATTTATTTATATATAACTAATTAAAAAAAACAGTAAGTTATACTTATACTTTTTAATAATTATAACAATAGTATTATTATTAAACGTAAAAAATTTTACTTTTATATATAAAAAAATAAACATTAATATAAATATATTTGCTAAAATTTAAAAAAAAAAAACTAACAAAAGATATTAAAACATTTTTATTAACTTTATAAAACTACTTAATTTTTAAAAAATAATTATATATTTTAAGCAATATTTATATAAATATATATAAATAAAAATTAAAAAACAATAAATTATATAGTTTTATAAAGTTAACTTT